>JAAGKR010001558.1:84694-106001 GCA_011419295.1 Clarias macrocephalus | reverse complement strand
TGTATGTGTGTGTGTGTATGTGTGTGTGTGTATGTGTGTGTGTGTATGTGTGTGTGTGTATGTGTGTGTGTATGTGTGTGTGTGTATGTGTGTGTGTGTATGTGTGTGTGTGTATGTGTGTGTGTGTATGTGTGTGTGTATGTGTGTGTGTATGTGTGTGTGTGTGTGTGTGTGTGTGTGTGTGTGTGTGTGTGTGTGTATGTGTGTGTATGTGTGTGTATGTGTGTGTATGTGTGTGTATGTGTGTGTATGTGTGTGTATGTCTGTGTGTGTGTGTGTGTGTGTGTATGTATGTGTGTGTGTGGGGAGGGGGTGAGATCCTTGTGAACCTGGAACAGATGTGTTTGCTTACAATGTCATTAACCAGAATGTTCCAGTGTGACTCAGCATTGCTGGTTAATTTATAACCTGTGTGTACAGGTTTATGTTTCGCTCAGTTACAAAGTCTTTCCAAATCAGTTTTTTATTTTTCATCCTAACTGTAATTAACTCAATTTTCAGTTACATTAATCATACATTTTATAAGAGAAAAATCAGGTGGATTTTATCATTCTTCTATGGACCTTGTATAAGAAATGTCATTTGTTCAGGCCTATGCTGCAGTGCTAGTATAGTACACAAGATTGCAGTGTATGTGGTGCAGGTACAGGATAATCAATTCACAGGACAGCACATATTAACTCCACAAGACAATAGAACAATGTTTAGTTGTGGAGCAGCAATAAATGTACCAGCAGTATTGATTCAACAAGTATATTTTTTTGTAGTAGGAAAAAGAGGTTTACTCACTTGTGCCTGGCTCTTTTATTTGTGAATATTTTAATGATTAACCTTTTTGTTTTTACGCAGGCCCCCATTCCTCATCTTTAGTGGTGGTATGCCGAGGGCCAGCTATGGAGATCGCCACTGCATCTCTGTCATCCACAGCAAGACTCATGTAGCGCTGGACTTCACCTCCCGCATCATTGACTTCTTTGTCATCAGAGAAGGGGAGCGCCAAAAAGGCAGGGACAACTTTAATTAATTGCATTACATGATGTTCTAAACGATAAATCCTTTGCACACATTTCAGGAATAATGCTGCTACGCCCCAGGCTGTTTAAATATATTGACACAAGGAGTCCTAGTGGCATCTAATTGTGTGTATGTATGCATTACTGTGTTTTGCAGGGGACCCAATTGCTCTGGTAGTGTTGGTGGAGGAGGAGCTGGTGGTGGTGGATCTGCAGACTGAGGCCTGGCCTGTGTTCCAGACTCCATACCTAGTGCCTCTGCATTGCTCTGCAATCACCTGCTCTCACCACGTCTCTTCAATCCCACTTAAATTGTGGGAGAGGGTGCATGCTGCTGGCAAACTGCAAAACACAAGCTACTCAAGAAAGGTATTCAGGACGCAAAAGACACAGTCTTATCTGTACAATGGTAGTATTTACAGTACTTATAAGCACAGTACTTACAAGTAGAGTATTGAAGAAAAGCAAAAATTCTGTTTATCACACCCACAAAATATTAACATATGGTTATGTTTACATTCAGGTATTTGGCACATGCTCATATCCAGAGTGATTTACATAAATGCTTTGAAGTTTCCCTTATTAAATATATCCTTGCACTGGTTCACTAGGTTATTAGCTAGAAGTACCATCATTCAAATACCGTTGGGATGGATTTGTTTATTTATTGTGCTGGGATGGGGGAGTTGTATATAATCACTTGTATATGATCACCTGGTATCTTAAGCATTGGCCAAATTTATGAAGTGTATTTTATTTTTTATTATAAAGGTCATTAATAACATTTGATCTGAACACCCCTTTTCATTGCCACGTTTATTCTCTAACAGATGATCAACTTGTTTGCTTTCTTTTTAGCCCTGGCCAATAAATGGAGGACAAAACCTTGCTCCAGATCCTCCACAAAGAGACCTTTTGCTGACTGGGTGAGTGGCCACCAGTTTTCATTTATGCCTTTTCTGAAGAAAACAAAAACAAATATTTACTGGCTGACACAGAGGTTCATTTAAACTGCATGCTCTCTTTAACAGTGTTAAAGCAGAAAGAATATTTGAATATTGAAGGATGGAACGGTCTCTGCTATGAAGAAATGACCATGCAATGTGTTAAGCAGTGTGTGTTAGAATTTGAAGTTCTCTGTTCGTTTGTATAGGCATGAGGATGGAACGGTGCGTTTCTGGGATGCTTCAGGGGTTTGTCTCCACCCCATATACAAACTGAGCACGGCTGCGGTTTTTCACACCGATGCTGATCCCAATGACAATATGAACCAGGGCACTGAGGGCGAGTGGCCACCTTTCCGTAAGGTAAGGAGAAATTACTGTTTAAATTCTTAGATATTTAAAATTATGTGACTTCTGTGTGGCCATGTACTGTAGTTAATTTTTTATTTTTTTTTATTTATCATTAATATATGATCTCACAACCGTGTTTATTTTAGGTGGGCTGCTTTGACCCGTATAGTGATGACCCTCGACTTGGCATTCAGAAGATTCATTTGTGTAAATATAGCGGTTACCTGACTGTAGCAGGAACTGCAGGACAGGTAAGGTCTCATCCAGGAGACTATTATTTATTTATGACTATAAAATGAAGTTTTTACAGTATGGCTCCTGTAACTTTTGTATCTGACCTTGTCTTAGGTCCTTGTGCTGGAGATTAATGATGAGGCAGCTGAACAGACAGTAGAGGCCACAGTAGTAGACCTTCTGCAGGGGCAGGAAGGTTTTCGCTGGAAGGGTCAGGCACGTCTGGATCTCCGAGGTGAACCGGTCACCTTTCCCCCAGGCTTCCAGCCCTTTGCCTTGGTGCAGTGTCAGCCACCTGCTGTGGTCACAGCAATAGCTCTGCATTCAGAGTGGAAGCTGGTGGCCTTTGGTACTAGCCATGGATTTGGTGTCTATGACTACCAACAGAAGAATAATGTCATGGTCAAGTAAGATATTTATATAGCTTCACAGCTTTAGCAGTGTTCAGTTATTCCTAAGAATGATCGATGGTTTCTGTAAGACCTTGCATAAAATTTGTAATGGTAAACATTGCTTTGCTAAATATATATACTTGTCTTAAAAAATACTTACCAGCCTATTGTTTTGGTTAGTTATCTTGGCCTGGCATGATGTTATGATACTGATTCATTTTATTTATTATGCCAGTGTTTCTCTAGTTTGTTGTGTGAGCAGGATTGTTGTATTTCAGTATGATGAACCTTTTATAAAACTATGACAGTCTGCATAGTGAATGTTGTTAGTAGTACTTATTATTTTAGAAGTTGAATTTACACAACCATATTGCCCTTCTTCTGTCATAGGTGCACACTTAACCCCAGTGACCAGGTGGCTCTGGAGGGGCCGTTGTCCAGAGTGAAGTCCATTAAGAAGTCTTTGCGCCAGTCCTTCCGTCGAATTCGCCGCAGTCGAGTCTCCATGCACAAACACCACAGTAACAATGCAGCCAAGGTAGCTTTCTCTGCCTTTAGTTTCTTTCAGTTGAACCAGAATCATAATAAAATTTTTAGTTACACTGGTCACACCTTTGCTGTTTGCCTGGAGTAATTTGATAAACATTCTAATTAATTCCGCTTTGCGGTACATACAAATCAGTTGCAGGAACTGAATGCGCGGCTGGAGGCAGAAGCTTTGCATGAAATGGAGCTGGCCCCAGTCCAGAGGAAGATTGAAGCTCGCTCTGCTGACGACTCTTTTACTGGTCTTGTTAGAACTCTCTGCTTTGCTGACACATTCCTCAGTGACAGTAAGTGACAGTGACCGTTATTTTAATTTTTATTTTTTATATAATTTATAGTGTGTAGTCAATTACACTATCAAAATATTTTAATATGCAGTTATGTTGACATTCTTTTACAGGCTCTCATAGCACACCCTCCCTATGGGCAGGAACCAATGGTGGTGCTGTGTTTGCCTACATGCTTCGCCTTCCTGCTGTAGAACGGAGAATGGATGACCAAGTGATCGCTCATGCAGGTAAAACGAGCTGATATTCTATACTTTCCTACTTTTTAGCAGTTAAAGTGGAATTTGAAAGAATAATGGATTCTTCTTTTAACATTTTTGTTTATGAAATCTCTTTTCAGCTAAAGAGATCCAGCTTATGCATCGGGCTCCGGTTGTAGGCCTGGCGGTTTTGGATGGAAGAGGAGCCCCATTACCTGAGCCACTGGAAGTTGCACATGATCTTTCCCGTAGTCCTGATATGCAGGGATCCCACCAACTGCTTGTCATCTCAGAGGAACAGTTAAAGGTTAAAGATTTATGTGTTTATGCGCATTTCTTTTCTATTTAATATGTTTGCTTTGTAAATTAAGCAGATGTTGAAAATATTTTTTTTTCCTTCATATTTGTTTAGGATAGTTATTTGGTGAATTAGTTCTAGCATAAGTTTCTTCTTATTTGGCTTTATAATTCCATTAATGTCTTAATGGATTTTTGGTTGTATAATTACAATAGAATTGATCACCTTGTCTTTATTTGTCTATAGCTATTCACATTGCCAAAAGTGAGCAGTAAGGCGAAACTTAAATTGACAGCAGTTGATGGTTCACGGGTGCGTCGGGTAGGTGTGGCCTGGTTTGGAAGCAGTCGTGTCGAGGACTATGGGGAAAGCAGTTTGGTTGTGTTGACCAATCAGGGCGAGCTACACGTCATCTCTTTGCCATCAATTAAAATGCAGGTGCACTATCCCTGCATTCGAAAAGAGGATGTCAGTGGGATTGCATCCTGTGTCTTCACGAAGTATGGCCAGGGTGCGTTTTGGGCTCATATGATGATGCCACTAAATTAACAAATTATTTACTTTTTTTATTATGCTAAACAAACTTATTATATTTTATATTGTCTTTAGGACTTTACCTGATCTCTCCATCTGAGTTTGAGCGCTTCTCCCTCTCTGCACGGTGGGTGGTGGAGCCACGGTGTTTGGTGGAGGCTCCTTCCCAAACAAGACCCACATCACACCCCAGTCTGTTTCATAGAGACCAGCTTGATGGGGCATCTACAAAGCACGGGTAAAATAATTTGACGTTGCTTCAGCAGAGCTGCGTTATTACTAAAATAACATTTTCACTCAGTTTTGATCAGATATTATTTTAAAGAATTTTAGGACTTGATTTTTTTATTATTAAAAGTAATATTTCTGTTGTGTTTTGCTTTTTTAGAAACTATAGCCGGAACAGTGAAAAGTATGGTAAGATTACCAAAAAAAAACTGAATATGTATTCCAAAAAGCATTGCATAAGATGCTAATCATGCATGTAGTCAGTGCTGCCTTGAGATTGAGATTTTCATGGCTCATTACTCTAACGGCTTAATATTAACAAATATTGTGATTCTGTGTTGTGTTGAGTTGAACTTGTCTGGCTATATATTTAGACACAGCTGAAGTGAACATTTATTTTCTGGGTAGTAATGTACCAAAGTTTCTTTGTGTAACTTTAATTTCCAAAATGTATGCCCTTGCAATAATTTTAAAGGAGATAAAAAGTTGATTGTCTCGGATGATATGATTTGATGAATGTATGGAAGATGTTTAAAAGAAGCTAATTAAAGATGGAATGTAAGTTACATAATTATATACATAATAGTTCACTTTTTGTGCTCTGTCATTGAATGCCACTGTATGTTACAAGGCTGGTATGTATTACTCACTGAAAATAAATCTTTCACTCCAGCTGTTTTAACCCTTCTGGATAAGTGCAAATCAAATCATGTGCATGCTTTCAAGGAAAAAACTGATCCAACCCAAAAAACAACATTTTTGCTTAAGTGTTGCTTGAATAACGGCATGCTTTTTCCTGAATGCTTGTATGCTTGTTTATTCCAGAGAATTCTGCTAGACAAGTAATGGAGCATGCTTTGCTGAACGATGAGAGTGAGTACATCACTAACCAGTGGCCATTTTAGTACCTAGCAGAGTTGGCCATGGAAAGATTGGACGCCCAGTATTAAAATTGCAGGGGAGATCAGCATTAGGATTTTTTTCCCCCATATGGTTTTATGTTGCTTGATGCCTTGTTTCAAAATTTTTATGTGCAATAATATGCACCAGTGACATCTTCAACTCTTTGTCTGCAAAATCATGATAAGTTGTGTGCGCATGATCAATAACCAACTTTTATGTTTTCACATGTTATACATGTACAGCATATTACTATTGTTTATTTGTTGAAGTCATTGAAGCTGCATTTATTAAAGCACTGCACCAGAATTACATTATATTTCATATTACAGTTCCAAGTGTTTGCACTGTTTCAGCTGAGTAGTGCTAATATGAAATGTCATCCTTTGTGACTCCTTTCCATATATAGATGTACTTCAAGAGATTCAGAAATCTCTAGAAGATGATCAGATGTGAGTATGGTTAATCATTGTACGAGTCAGTCTCAGTTTCACAAGATTATCCATAATTAAAATATATTTCTTTACTTGCAGGGTCTTTTCGGAAAACAGTGTAAGGACCAGGCCAGCACCAGGCAGGATGCTGTGATAAAGAGGGTAAGCTTTGGTTCATCTTTTAAGCAGAATGATTTCAAATCCTTTTTTACTCATGTTTTTCTCCTTGGTGCCTGATCCAGATCAAGCTTTGGAATCCCGTGCCTGAAATGTTCACTCTGGCCTTGCTAAAGACATGAACACTACTGCTAGCATCACTACTGTACCACATCAAGCCCTGGAGAGAAAACCTGCTCCAGTTACGGGGGTTTTGAGTGAGAGGGAACCGCTTGTGCCTGCCAAGACCAACCACTGTATCCATAACAACCATAAGCCTGCCCTCAGGCTCCAGCTTTTAGCATGCCCCGTACCTTCCTATGAGCTGCAGCTGCATCATCCAAAAGCCAAGGAGCAAAGGCATGGTGGCAGGGGCATTTTATTAAATTTTTTTTAATGATTTTTTAATTTTTACTTGGTTAGATTTTTTTTTATTTTTATGTGATTGAAAAAAAAAGGTGTCTCTCACACAAGGGAAAACATACCAATAGTTACTGGGCATAACTTGGAGTTTTAGGATTTATCCTAAAGTGCTAAAATTAAACTGACAAAGTGCTTACAAACCATATGTACTGTATATTGGTCATGTTTATACTGTACTCTAAACGAAGAAGTAATGCCATTTCCCCATCCGTCCAGGCTAAAAAAAAAAAAGAGTGAGAGAAGTATGTAGTTATATTGTAGGTACTTTTTCACTACTGTGTAGCACACATGCTGTCATTTCTGGGGGATACGATTTTCTAAGGGGCTTGGTTTCTAATCTTTTTTAAATGTAATTTCTTTCCAAATGCCAGTTATGCATTATGTAATTTAGGACTGTAATTTTAAAATATTGTTGTTAAATGTTTAATATATAATTCTATGAAGATCTGTACCTGTTTTAATGACAGACTGTATTTTCTGATCTAAGGAAATATTTTGGTACTGTCTTGTTAAAATGCTTTTAGACTTTGATTTTCTTTGGCATTTAGAGTATATTTTTGTAGTTAACTGATCATGTATAAGAACACTAGCATTTGTAATTTGACACTACCATTAAGTCTGCTAAGTAAATTTTGTACAATTTCTCCCACATCAAAAAGTGTCATTTTCATGGTTTATTTTTGATTATACATTTATGTAGGGCAGCACATACTGCCCTTTTTTTGAACACGTAATATATGGATTTCATTTGCTCGTCTCAGTGACAATTTGAATCAAAGCAATTGCCAGATCAACAAATTAAATTGTAGCTTGTTGATTACTGTACTTTACAGTAATCGTTTGCATTACAAAATTAGGGAGCAGACCGTAAAAATAATGACCGGTTTCAGAGCCAGAACCGTTTTCTTTTGTCATGCCTGTGCTTTGGTCACCCGCCAAAATAATGTGTTTAATATGATCAAAGTTTCAGTAGCTCAATCAATAATCAAATCTCCTACAGATGTGGCTTAAAGGTAGCAACATTGCCTACTGTCAATAAAATGGAAACCAAGGTTAATAGAGGTAAGACATCTCTTGACTAGACAAATGGCATTTTCTTTTTGCATTAAGGGTCCACTATAACTGTAAAATAAATACACTTTACTACAAATATACTCAAATTTATTTATACATTTAAATATTAAGTCCTTTATTTAAATTTGTGCAATAATATTTATAAAACTGAGGAAGTGGATTGACCAGACTAAGTCATTCTATTTCTGCTCCACGTATCCTGTATAGGATTATGCGGTTTCAGAGTCTCAGGAAGTTTAGGGAACGTGATGGAGTTCCTCACTGGCTGGGGTGCCAACTCTTCACAGGGAACAAGCATACATGCTTATTTGAAATCATACATTACAGATACATTGAAAACCCCAATCAGTGTACAGATTTGTACCCAGAGGAAACAAAGTGAACATGCAAATTTCACCAACACAGATTGGAGATAAGATTTGGACCCACAACCCTGAAGGTGCATGCAGCAATAAACACTGAGACACTTTGCCCTCTTGCTAATAAGAACTAAACAAACTTTGGCCTATGGCATAGATGCAGCATTATTATGTTAAGGACTGAAAGACCACAACATTAAAGGCACCAAAAATGAACTAAAAGGTAGTGTACACTACAGTATATGGACTAAAGTACTGTATTTAGCCAAACCTGTTAATTATTAAATTCAGCTGTTTTAATCAGGCCCCTCATCCCCAGTGAAAGGCGAGACATCTTGGACAATGCTATGCTTCTAACTTTGTGGCAACAGTTTGGGCAAGGGCGTTTTGCATCGACAGGGTTTGGGTTTGATTCCCTTTCTCTGTGTGCATCGAGTTTCCTTCGTTTTCCTCCCACAGTCCAAAGACATGGAGATAAGGGTAATTGGCCTTTTCAGATTGTGTGTGTGCGGCCCTGTGATGGATTGGCACCCTGTCCAGGGTATACCCGGCCTAGTGCCTTAGGTCTCCTGGGATAGGCTCCAGACCCGCCACACCCCTGACCCTGTATACAGGATAAAGCGATATTGCCGCCTTTGGTATATAGATGTTGAAAGAGTGAGTGAGAACGAGATTGGTCAAGACGCTTTTCACAAAACAATGACTATAAAGATATGGTTTAATGAGTTCTGTGTAGAAGAACTTGTCTGGCCCGCACTGAGCCCTGTGACCTCAACCCCATCAAGCACCTTTGGGGTGAACTGGAACTGAGATTGCGAGTCGGGCCTTCTGCCAACATCAGTCCTGACCTCATAAATGCTCTACAGAATGAATGCCCACAGAAGCACTCCAAAATCTTGTGGACAGCCTTCCGAGAAGAGTGGTAGCTGTTAAAGGCACCAACTATATATTGAAGTTTATGTATTTGGATAAAATGTCATTGCAAGTTTGGCCAAATCATTTTGTTCATGTAGTGTACATGTTCACTTTTATGGCCGTTTCGTGTTCTAGGTTGTTTTTTTTTTCATTCGTGAATGTGTAACAATGGTTTATATTAGAATGCCACAACACTGGAAAGTAAACAGTATTCTGGTGAAGCTGACTGTTTTTAACGGGACTAGATCCCTTCGGTGTGGTTTAAACCTGCTCAGGACGTTTCCTCAAAAAAAAAAATGTCTTAAATAAATAGCGCCCTCTTGTGAAACTTGATGTTTAACATGTCATTTAGTAATAGGGTGTTTTCGCTACTTTTATGTGGTTTTAAAAGGCTGTTACTAATGTTGATTTAAGTAGTACTCGCTCACTTTAAAAAAGCAAACATGTACCGACCGTAACGGTCGCCCTTCTGACGTCACTTCCGCATTATATCGCGTGCGGTAAACAGTGGGTCACAGCGCTGTCAGAGATTTAGCTCTCAGTTAGAGAGGATTTGCGGCTGATGGGGTTGTCTCTATTGGAAATAATGAATTGATCGTAATCTCACATCATTTAAACGGAAGTCCTGAGCTTAGGGAGGTGAGCCGCTTTTACAGATATGTGGGTCTTCGGTTACGGATCGCTCATTTGGAAAGTTGACTTTCCGTTCGAGGAGAAGCGAGTCGGTTTCGTTGAAGGTTTCAGTCGCCGGTTCTGGCAGGGAAGCACCGATCACCGCGGAGTTCCCGGAAAGGTAACAAACACCTTGTCCTTCAAAGTCCTTTATCTGTCATCATTTACATGATCAGGCATTTGCCAGAGTAGCCTCACTGCTGTAGAATGATCAGCACTTTAATACTTCTTGTTTTAATTGATAAAAATGTTCTTCTGTTGCTTGTTTCCAGCCTGGACGTGTGGTGACGTTAATTGACGACCCCGAGGTAAATAGTGACACTTTATGTCCAAAAGTGTGTCTTCACCTGATACGTGCTTACCAAATATCTAATTCTAGATTTAGTCCTCCTGCTGCAATTATAATAACCTCCGCTCTTCTGGGAATGCTTGCCACTAGATTTCGGAGTGTGTGTGTGTGTGTGTGTGTGTGTGTGTGTGAGAGAGATGTGAACATTAGTGAGGTCTGACATTATTGTTGGTGAGGGGACCTGGGGTGTGGTCAGTAGTCCAATCACTGGAGGTGAAGTTAAGGCTACTTAAGTTCTTCCAATCCAACCTTGGCACACCGTGTCTCCTTGAACGTCTCTTTATGCACAGGGGCATTGTCATGCTGGATCGGGTCTGGTTCTCTTCACACGCAAGTGAAGGGAACTTGTAACAAAGGGCATACTAGACAATAGTGTGGCAACAGTTCAGACAAGACACACTTACAGTATATACGAGAGTGAGTAAAAAAAATATTCACACACTGGCTGTAGAATTTCATTTAATAAACCTTTTGCAAAGACAAATACATTTATTTTTTTTGGGGGGGGGGGGGGCAGGCATAATCTCCTTGCTTTTTAATACACTTTGTCCATCTGTCAAAAAGGTTTGATCTTCCTTCATTAAAAATGTTTTAGGCTGAGCTGTGAGCCATGAATACACCTCTATCTTCACTTCTCAATCAGAAGTGAATCTTTGTCCTCGTAGGATTGCTTTAAGGAAACAAACAGGGGAAAGTCTGACGGAGCAAGGACAGGACTATAGGGAGGATGCTTTGAAGTTTAGGCAGTGTAGGCAGAAGTGTGCAGACGTGCATCATCATGCAAGATGACAATGCCTTTAGATAGCTGTCCTCTGCGCTTAATCCAACGTTTTAAACTGAAAGGCTTCAGTTGTTCGATAAGCATCTAACTGTAACGAGCACTGTTGGTTGTTGATGACGGCACGCTGCTCTTCTTCACACTTGTTAACACATTCACGGCAGGGACTGAGGAGACAGTAGCCTTGATCTTTCAGAAAGCGTTGATAAGCAACTGAAGTGTGGATAATTTTTTCTCGCCCTCGTATTTCCATATAGTCTCGACGGTAAAATGTCCTTAGAAAAATTGGGTGAGTACTAGATTTGTATCAATGACTAAGAGATAGAATGTAAAATTATGTCATTATTGTTCCACAGGGCCGTGTTTGGGGTGTTGCTTACAAACTTCCATCAGGCAGAGAGAAAGAGGTGAAGGAGTATCTGGACTACAGAGAGAAAGGTGGCTACAGAGTGATGACAGTTACATTTTTTCCTAAAGATGATCAGCACGAGCCCATCCAGAACACACTGCTCTACATTGGATCCAATGACAACCCAAACTACCTCGGACCAGCACCTCTGGAACTCATTGCAGAACAGATCCTCAGGTCAGTAGGACCCAGTGGAAAAAACACAGAGTATTTATTCGAGCTAGCCAATTCTCTCAGGGAGTTGATGCCTGAAGATGCAGATGATCATCTTTTCTCCTTGGAGCGCCTGGTCAAGAAACTTCTACAGGAGGCTGCTGAATGACACTAATTACTACCACTCCTTGTAGCTTTTTTGTACAATGGAGGTTCGTGCACATACACACACTGGTGTCTTGTACATGGAGTTTCTCTAACTTAATAGAAGATTATTAAAACTTTAGATTTTATTTAATATTTCAGTACCTCTGTTGTAATGTCAAATAACTAAATATTTAAGGTTGTGTGGGTATAATATTTATGCACCAAGTAAATTATAGTCACTCAAAGAATAAAATGGGTATCAACAGTTCGATAGGTCATTGTGATTAAGACCACTGTTTTAGGTGAAAAAAAATCATATCTTAAGGATAAGAAGAAATGATAGGCAGGTCCATGAGTATTTGGACAGTGAGTATTCATATTATTTTCCTTCTGTACACCACCACAATAGAACTAAAATGAAGCAAGCAAGATGTAGTTAAAGTGCAGACCTTCAGCTTTAATTCAAGGGTTTTAACAAAAATATTAACTATTTCACAATTACAGCCTCTCAACTTTCAGTCTCAATGAATAGGACAAACTAAAAATATTATGATTGTTTTTTAACCTAATCCAAAAACCTTTATAAATCATTGACTGCCTAAAGTCTGGAACCTACTGACGACATCAAAAGCCGAGTTTCCTCACTTGAGCTGCTTTGCCACGCCTTAAACAACAAGCTACCTTTTGTTGCTGCTGGTTTCTAGGTCTTTCTTCCTTCAATTTGGTCTTCAGCAAGTGAAGAGAAGGGTCAGTTGGATGAAGGTCAAATGACCGATTGCCCTTTAAGGCCATTACATGTCTTTGCCTTGTTGTCCTATCAGTGCGGCAGCATTTTGCAGAATCTAATCAAAACATATAGATCCCGCGAAGGGATTTTTTTTTTCTCGCCAAGGAAATAATTCTGTAATCATCACTTTAGTTCTTGACTGTGGCAAGAAAAATTTTTAATTAAATAATTCCTGATATCTCTGATAGCCATCATTGTGCTACATAAAAAATAAATTAAAAAAACGTTTACACCTTTTTGAACTGCATATTGTTGGTTGACCATGAACAGATTCCAAAAGCAAGACCGTGATCTACTCTCTCTCTTTTTTTTTTTTACCAGAACTTATTTTTCATAACTGGAAAAAAATAATAACGAAAAAAAACTTTTGATCAACATTGCCTAGGCAGTTATTACAATATTTTGTCAACTACCTTGAATTAAAATTAAAAAACAATTTTTCTTGCTTTTGGAAACTGTTCATGGTCAACCATCAATATGCAGTTCAAAAAGGTGTTGATGCAACAAGAGAGTCAATAAAATTTTTATTTTTAAATCCATTGTGATTGTGTACAAAGACAAATATAAAAGGCATCACTGACCAATACTTATGAAGCATATAAATGACAAAACTGTATTCTTTTTTTTTTTTTTTCATAAATAAGACCAAAACATCCATCCATCCACCATCCATGCATCAGAAATTCTGTATGGCCTGCCACCGGTGGCTGATGTTTGGGTGGCCGGTGTCGTCATGTAATAGTAGGCAGTGACTTCTAATGTAACTGTAGACAGCGTCATCACCTTTTATGTTATAATGTGAGGTAATAATATACTGTATCTGCCAAAACATTGGAGTAAGATGAGGAGTGACAGCAAGTTGACCGCACACTCCATTCACAGGTAATGGTAGCATGTGGGCATCAGGATCCGCACATGGACGGAGCCATCGGTACTCTATAATATCTGATAAAACATATCTAAAAGTAGCAGCAAGTTTGGCCATTTATGTACTTTGGCTGGCCAAAAAAATGTGTTACAAATTATTGGCCCAAAAGAATCAATCAATCAAGTGACTTATCCTATTCCAAAGGGTAGTGTGTGAGGCAATGTATCCATCATGCATATTGCCCACTCTATGTACCCCCCTGAGGCAGCGTTATGATCTGTGGTTGCTTCAGTTGGTCAGGTCCTAGGCTCGACAACATTATTGTGGCAATAAGAAGTCTGCTGACTGTTGAATGTACTGCAATTAAAAACTTTCAGGTAAAACTGGTAATTCCAGCAAACAGGCCTTCCAGCAAAAAAACTGTATGAGAAATGCAAAATGGATATGATTCCGTTTTTTTATTTAAAAATATTTGCATATTCTTAGGTAAAACAATCAAACGGGACATCTAAAAAAATTGAGAAAAAAAAAAACCTCACTGCAGTTTTGGCACTAAGCTACACAGTGTTGCCTGTATGGACATTCCATAATGAATAAGAGACCTATCCATGGTTCATTCCGAGCTGCTGGACTTAAAAGTGTATAATGTAAAAAGCTTTATGGTTGTCTAAATAAACATGTGAGCACAACTACTGTTATAAATCAGTCTTGCTTTGAGTACAGGGTGACCCAAGGAAAAAAGTCTGTGTTTGGATGTTTTGAATGCTGTGAGGATTCCCAGTCACATGCCGCATAAATAACATCATTAAACTATGAACATGCACACAAACCAACATGCACATGCACTTCAAATGCTTTCAGCTCACACATCCACTCATTTGTGACTGGTGCTAATTTTTTAAATCTAGAATAATCTTCCAGCAGACTTAACATCTGTTTAAAATAATTACATTTTATATATGAAAATGAAACACTCCTATAAATACAAGAACAAGACAGAAGACGAATAATAATAATAATGGCATGTGAACTGAGACTTATGCAAAAATTGTGAGTCAGATCCCCACCAGAGCTACTAAATCATCAATCACCTACCACAGTAATACAAAATGGTATGTCTGATATGCAGAGATGCTGGTTTTCATCACACCATACACTGGGTGATCTCAAGAGCTCTCAGCGGCCTCCTTTAGAATTAATTTGGCCTAGGTCAAGAAAGTGTTAGGAAATGACTAAAGGATGCTGCTTGGAAGTGAACTACATTCACACTGTAAAGTTTAGTGCAGATTTCAAATTTAACATTTACATGACATGTTCCGGTCAATACTCCTGAGCTGACCTGTACACTTGAAATGATGATGACACTTCATGAGGGACCCAGCTAAGGGACACTGTTAACTACTAAACTAAAAGCTGTTTTCACGATGTACCTTCTGTACCAGCTATAAAAAATAATCTCTTTATACAAATACACAAAATAATGTGCATTTAAAAAAAAATTAACCCAGTGGAGTCATTGTGGCTTTTTTCAGTGAAAAGAAGAGTCCAAACTGTGATGATACACCTGCATTAAAATCCCTGCAGAATACAAAGATGACTCAAGGCTAGTTGGATTGACCTAGAAGTAACATGACTGTACAAACTGATGTCACATTGCCACATGTATAGATATTAAGCATAGAAATATTTGTACAGTCATTGAAAAAAAAAAAGGTGATGTTTAAATAAATCAGACATGGGCCACTTTTACCTGCAGTGTGAATGTAGTCACTATTAAAAAAAAAAAAGAATTCCACATCTAAAACTGTCCATACACCTTCTGAAGAGACCAGTTATAAATGGCTTGAAGAATGGCTTGAGTGGGAGATCAGATCCACAGGCAGTCGGTCCTTGATCACACATTCATGTCCACACATACAGGAAAAAAACAAAAGAAATCTGTACAATAATATTACAGACTGCAGGACATTTATCCCTGCTCAGATAAACCTTAAATATTAAGTATATATAAAAAAAAAAAGCAAAATGTGAATTAAATACATATACAGTACATACACAATCTCCCCACCTCCCCAAATTCAAGTTATTGCTTCACTCTGCTTTTCCATGCGTATAACTTGTCCTTAACACATGTTCCCTAAATGTCTTCTTTCTCAACCACAAGCAGTGAAGTTAAAAAAAAAAAAATCCCTACAAAAAGACCTGTTTCACCTGTCTAGGCGTAGTAGCATGGTGACACTAGTAGGTCTGTGAGCACCACTAGCTGGTCATCTGTGAATTGCTGTTTGTGCTCCAGCCAGTTGTCATGGTGAGTCCGGCGAAAATTGGACAAAGTCTTTTTCACAGTCATCTAAAATGTGTTAAAACAAACATTAGTTTGAGGATTAATAACAGTGTAAGCTTCAGAAAAGACAGGAAGGAAATAAGAATTAATAATCTAATCTACCTCGATAGGCTGTGTGTCATTGAGGTGGGCACTGAGGTCCATGAGCAACTGGGGCATCCAGGTGGGCACATCATAAGGGCTGGACAGAACACAGGCACTGAGACCCAGCACTCCTGCATGGCGCCGCACTAGATCTGGACATAATCATAGGCAGATTGTCAAATCAATTTGATGCAAATTTTGAGAGTTGCAATTTTTACAAGTTTGATTCAATAGCCCTAATGTATAATGTATGAAGCAGCTGTATTTCTAACAGGTTTTTTAAGTATTTATAAAGAAAAATATAAAAGTATCTAATGAACCTTATACAACAGTTAGTGCAGACGGAGTAATCCGAATGGATAAGAGGCATTCCACAATATATGCAATAGACAGTAACAAGATGGTTAAATTGAATAATCAATTAAATTACACAGCTCTAAAGTTAACACCATTTGTTTATGAGCATATAATAAAGTACCATCAAAGTGAGGGACTTACCAACTGAAGGTATGGTGTCCACAACAGAGCCCAAGTCTCTCTTCCTCTTCTTAGGTAGTCTGGTTTTGCATAGAGTCTCAAAATGAGTCTGCATGGAGATGTCCATGGTTAAGAAGTTACACTGCAGGAAACCACTCAGTGTAGTGGCAGCCATCTCTCTCACCTGGGAAGAAAGAAGCAAATACAAGTGCAGTGAATGATGACACTCAGTCTAAACAACAAAAAAAAAAGTAGCACAAAGTAGGGTGTACCTCTAACTGCTCATCCTCCAGTAGCCTGATGACAAGTGCCTGCACA
The DNA here is from genome assembly GCA_011419295.1 of Clarias macrocephalus. NCBI lineage: Eukaryota > Metazoa > Chordata > Actinopteri > Siluriformes > Clariidae > Clarias > Clarias macrocephalus. Next base: position 89,327 of record JAAGKR010001558.1, on the reverse strand, counting down.
CTTTGAACTGCTTGTTCATTGCTCAGCATTGTGAACAGGTTGTAGAACACCATTATTTGTAGATAGGTGAGCACAGAATAGCGTGCATGCCATGAGCTACTCCCTGCAATCTGAACATGAACAGCATTTATTACCTACAGCTAAATGCTTATCGCCAAACAAAACTGAATTGACTAACTTTCAGTAACAAATATATATATTTTAAATAACTGAAATGAACAAATTCAGCAGGGTCCCATCAGGCCACCTTTTTGATCTGCATAAAACTCACTTCATTCAGCACGTTGAGTACCAGAGGAATCTGCTCTGGATAGAGTAGACCCTGGGACATGAGAGACAAGCAGGTCTTTGCATCCCTCTTCAGTTCATCATAGCTATCATCATTCTCTACAGGAGCAATCTATACACACGCACACACAATAGAAAAAATATATAAAGGACAAAAAAAAAAATCACAACATAAATATATACATGTAATACATACATATATACACACAGAGAAACAGTCACTGAGGGAGTGCAATAAGGCTTACATTACACAAGGCATAACATGACATGAGAATGAGAACAAAATGTTCAAAATATTGTCACTTTTGCCACATGGCATTTACAATTTCCACCTCATGCCTTACAAAGCTTTGATAACACTTTATAAAAGGTCACAGGCAAGCCTAAATTCAACTTATTTAGCAATATGTGCAGTCATAATTTTTTTTATTTATTCCATCACTTGTGACCATTTTCTATGCTTTCTTAAGAGCAGACACTCATTCAAAGCAAATTAAATTTTTATCTCTTTATACATATGAGCAGTTGAGTCAAGAGCCTTGTTCATGGGCCCAACAGTAGCAGTCTGGCGGTGCTGGGGTTTGAACCTGGAACTTTCCGATCAGTAGTCAAAACCCTTAACCACTGAGCTACCCCTGCCATGTTCTGTTGCTAAAAGAAGGAGTCCAGTAGATTTTCTCATAATTAGTAACCATCTAATCAACAGGACAGAAAGGATCATCATTTCTCTCATCCAAACAAGGCCAATTCTACAGATCACACTTTTGATTGGTTGGTGGAATATTAAATAGCAATTATACTGGATTGTTTAAAACCTGAGCAAAGCTGCTGTACCCAATAGATGATACCAATAACACACACACTTCATCAGTGCCACTACCGTGCATTGAGAATGACAGTGGTCTACTACCTGAATACAGTTACTTTGTAAGTTCTTATTTCACTGATAGATCTGATATAGGGAAAATGTGAAGAAGAATGATAGTATGAGACCAACCTTAAAAAGCAGAGGCAGGAGCTCGAGCTGCTGAACTAATGGGGTGGTAAAAGAGCGGCCAGCGCTGGCCATCTGCCACTTCAGTACAGTTTTGAGCAGTTTGATGGCCTGAGTTCTTTCGTCTTGCTCACCCACTCCATTTTCTTCTACAACATGGTTCTGGATCTCCTCCTCCCCATCCAGCAGCGGTTTCAGGCAAGCCATGATCCTCTCTGTAAACTCTGTTATGTGAGGGGACTTTGTGGGTAGAGTGTTTGGCAGACTGACATCAATCATGAAAATGTAGGTCAGCACACTGCAAGATGGGGGAATAGGGGATAATGTTAGAAAGAGAAAAAAGAAAAGTTCAGTTGTTCAAAATGAAGGACATGATGGCAAGGAAACATACTATTCGTAAGTCAGTATTCCTACTTTTTAAAAATTTATTCGGTTCTTTTGCACCATTTTTTTTGCTGGATTCCCCCACCGATTTTCGCCCTAATTTAGTCTTTAGCTACCAGCCAAGGAGGGAGAAGGCATTCAAGGTGCTTCCTGCGAGTCACATTAAGCCAACCAACCACATCTTTTTGAAAAGCTGCTCATGCGTTCATGAGGAAAAACAACACTCTCAGAGGGTAGTACTGCACATCATTCTCCCTCAGAGAGCACATTTTACAGATTTACTTAAACAAATCTGAAAATGGTCAGCTCCTTGACAGAGTACTAATTTAAAATGATTGTGATTATAATCTCAGATTTGTCCTTCTCAGATCACCTCAATTGACCATTATCTATAGAATACACCTGCAATAATGTAAAAATGTATGAAATATGTACATTTTGGAAACACACTATTGTAGTTCTGGTCTGTTTCTTACCTGCCGATACGTTCTCGTACATTCTTGTACACCTGAGTAAGTTTGGGCTCCAAATAAGTCAGAAGCCTGTGCAGCAGCTCTGGTACCCTCCACTCCTGCTGAGCCAGACCCCCCTGAAGAATATACAGATGACTGCATGGCGAGGGGGGTGGGGGGTGGGGGGGGTAGACAACCACATTTATTAACGACCTTGTGCAGCCATCAGGAATTTGCTAATCAGTACATCATAAAATTAACTTCAGCAGCAATATAATATAACCAATTTGGGCATATATTGGACATTTTTCTAAATCAAAACTGATCTTGGCATTTCATAAATGCACTTTTGTGGCTGTAAGCCTCAGGATTCTTGAATGTTGTAACTTACATTAAAATAAAATAAAATCTACTATAAAATAATAAACATTATATATAAATATAAATAAATAAAATAAAATAATCTACTGCATAATTACTGGAATGAGAAAACGTTCATGGGATACCAAAGTAGTTTGTCTTTCCAGTGGGCTACAGGTAAATGTTAGTGGTTGTGTGCAAGGCCAGTCAAAAATTCCTTTCTGTAGTTCTTAGCCACATTGTTCAAGTTTGGTCTTGAAGTGTATAAAGTCTGCTTTTTTCATTAAAGTCTGAGTTGCAGGATTAAATGAGAGGTTTGTTTAAATTATAGTGATCTTTCTAATCTTTATTTCAAATGAAGTTGGTATAGATTGAATTTAAGTTAGTACAGAGCTCAGACCCCAGTTCCTTCTTACCAGGCATCTACAAAGGACCCCCCTTCTCCACTAAGAGGACATTCCATCAGCATCTCCAGCAGCCAGTGTAGCTTCCGTGGGTCTCTGCTCTCCTATAAGCCCAGACAGCACTCTTAATACTACAAATGAACCACCACACACCAAAAATTAAGAAGTGTGTACAGGATAGGGAGAACATACACAGGCAGTAGCTACACATGTGCCCCAGTCAGTGTAGGTCTCCACTGTGATGTTGGACAGTGCTCTTCGCATCAGAGGAAGGAGAAATTGCCACAGAGCCTCCACCTGCATTTAAGAAGAAGGAAATTAAAAAAAAAAAAATTGTTTTACATGAACTTTTAAGCTCATTGCTAAATTCCTCACCTGACTAAAGCGCCAGTGCTTGCTTCCTCTCACTAAGCCTGCAATGATCTCAGCCACACACCGTTGTGTACTCTCGTGAGAATCACCAGCCAAGCGCTCCATGTGAGGTTTAAGCACTGGCAAGAACACTTCACTGTAGTTCCTGAATAGACCCTGGTCAATACATCACATAGAAATATGATTAAATCTGTGACGAGCCTACTCTGGCCTATTTCATTAAAATACCTAAACATTGTCCATTTTTGAATATGAACAACTTTACAGTTCGGTCTTTGAGCTTGTACCTTAAAGAGGCAGAAGCGACGTGGGTTGAATTTGTCTTTTCCCTTGCGGTCCTCAAGTGACAAGTACTCAATGAGCTGAGTGACAAACATGGGGTTGGAGAAATGGTCATAGATAATTCGTTCGCTCTGCAATTGAGAAAGAAAACTTTTTGTTAAAGCTGGAAACAATTAAGTTGAAATGAATTCACTCAGACAGCATGTATGTGCGTACCTCACTCATCTCCTCTGGTATGAGGTCCTTCAGCTGTTGCTCAAGAGGAGCATACAACATCAACTTCCTACAGAAAATAGAGAGGGAGTAAAAAGAGAAAGGTTAAGCTTAGACTCAGTATAGTACATACAGTCGTAGCCAAAAGTTTTGAGATTTACATAAATATTGGAAATTGGAAAAGTTGCTGCTTAAGTTTTTATAATAGCAATTTGCAAATACTCCAGAATGTTATGAAGAGTGATCAGATGAATTCCATAGTCCTTCTTTGCCATGAAAATGAACTTAATCCCGAAAAAAACTTTCCACTGCATTTCATTGGTGTCATTAAAGGACCTGCTGAGATCGTTTCAGTAATCGTCTTGTTAACTCAGGTGAGAATGTTAACGAGCACAAGGCTGGAGATCATTATGTCAGGCTGATTGGGTTTGAATGGCAGACTTGACATTTTAAAAGGAGGGTGATGCTTGAAATCATTGTTCTTTCATTGTTAACCATGGTGACCTGCAAAGAAACGCGTGCAGCCATCATTGCGTTGCATAAAAATGGCTTCACAGGCAAGGATATTGGCTACTAAGATTGCACCTAAATCAACAATTTATAGGATCATCAAGAACTTCAAGGAAAGAGGTTCAATTCTTGTTAGGAAGGCTTCAGGGTGTCCAAGAAAGTCCAGCAAGCGCCAGGATCGTCTCCTAAAGAGGATTCAGCTGCGGGATCGGAGTGCCACCAGTGCAGAGCTTGCTCAGGAATGGCAGCAGGCAGGTGTGAGCGCATCTGCACGCACAGTGAGGCCAAGACTTTTGGAAGATGGCCTGGTGTCAAGAAGGGCAGCAAAGAAGCCACTTCTCTCCAAAAAAAAAAAAAACATCAGGGACAGATTG
>JAAGKR010001558.1:13659-84036 GCA_011419295.1 Clarias macrocephalus | reverse complement strand
TCTCAAAGATCGCTAACTTCCCAAATCAGGTCTTTGTCCTTTTTTTATTTATTTATCTCCAATACTCATATGTTGAATTTCTCATTAATATGGAAAACAAGAGAGTGTGAGAAAAGATCTTGCACTATTGTTTTTCTGAGCTATTAGTGATACCTGATTGTGATCAGTTTTGTTTGCGACTGGAATTTTTCCTCCTATTAAAAATTATGTTCTCATAATGTCCCTGAGATGTCAACCCACAACAGCTAACTTCTGACAGGAATTATAAACTGTTCAAAAACTTTGCACCAGAATTACTGTAACTAACCAAACCATACATACTTCAATATAAAGATATTTACAGTTTTTCTTCCTATGCATGCATCTTAGAAACTAGTTGATAAGATTATTACTTTTGAAATGCCATACAAAAAACAATAATATAGTCAGCTTGGATCCACATTTATTCTCAATATAATGCAGAATAGAGTAGCAATTACATTTTTTAAAAAGTCATAAAAAGTTGCATTTGACCTAAAGAGCATTTTCAAAACGATTTTCTTATATGAGGAGTTGTTTAAGTCCAACTCCTTTAATGGTCCAAACATATGGAAATGGCTTGGAGCGAGGTCGTGTCTGTACCGAGGATATGGGAACAACTCCAGCCGAGTTCCTGTAATGTGCAACTGGTGTTCGTGAATGATTCTGTGTTCAGTTCTCACAGACAGAGATATCTCTTCCACAAGTTGGCAATAAGTTATCTGTCAGTTTTCAAGGTTCACTGAGCTCTGAGCCACCTTGGGCGTGAGTGTCATCCACAGATGGATAGCCTACTTTGAAAAGTTTACACCATTCAAATGTTTTACTGCAGTTAAGAGTCTTATCACGATACTGTGCTTGAAGTCTGCTGTAATGTCAATCCTTTTTACACCTTCATTCACATGAAATTTCATCACAAGTCCCGGTTTGACTTGAACGGCCCTTATATAGCGCTGAATAAACACACTCCACTTGTTTAAATGCTGGTACATACTGTGCCACCTTCTGGAAGTAGCCCACTGGAGGAATGACCTGCCCTCCACAACTCTGCAGTGACTCAGCAATGAAAGCAGCAATCTGCATGAAAAAAGAGGTTGCATCTATCAATGTGTTCTCCTTTTAGGGGCTGTCTGGGTAAATCCAAGAGCCAGGTTTAAAAAAAATGAAAATGTTTCTGTAAGCAGAAGGCAGTGCAACTAAATGAGCAGGGGGAAAAAAGAAGATTGAAAAAGTCATCATTTACAAGGAGCATTCCTTTCAGAATCTTCTTTTAGAAGTGTTCTTTAAAACTTCTTTTAGGTGGATATTCCAGGGTTAAGAATTGACCATATGCAAATCAGTAAGCCCTTAAGGCTTTGTACCACCTGAAAGAAGACCTAGAGTAAATAGACTGTGGAAAACAAAAAAGAAAAAAAAAAAGGGAGAAGTCAAAATACTTGAGGATGAGGAATTGGAAAACTGCTAGTTTTGAAAAATCATTCAAATTGTAATTACCTTTAATTAATCTGCTAAGTAATGTATGGATAATGCACAAAGTCATACATAATCCATTACTTTATTACATTTTATTTAAAGCCATTTGTATGCCTTTTCCTGAACGATCATGAGCTAATGAATTGTGGCCATACCTTATGTCCTTTAGCATGAGCTTTTTCAATTATGTCTTTAACTTCATCTGCATATGCAGCAGCAGGGTCAGCATGGTCTTCCCTGTATTTCCCTCTGTAAATGTCTGGACTTGGAGCCTAATTAAACAATGGATTATGGAAATGGGAGGTCATCAACATTGAGTTTCCAAAATTCTGTCAATGTTTATAAAAGAGCAGTTATAAACTGAAAGATGCAAGTGTTAAACCTTGGATTGCGAGCATAATTTTTTCAGAAGCGCAAATTTCCTTATAATTATTATTTACTTTTGAAAAGAATCCCGGCAGAGAAGTGTTTGCGTGTGTGTGCACGTGCATCTGTATCGGTGTGTGTGCATGTGTGTTTGTGCATGCACATGCATGTGTATGTATGTGTGAAGATGAGAGGAGGCGAGGAGAGAGGGGGCTACTGTGCAGGACAACGTGTGAGCACAACATTTCCAGCCCCTCATTCCTTAACCTTGTTGAGAAGAGCGCCAAAGACATATCTCCTATGCACGATAGAAATCACAATATTTACATAAGCTGACAATCTCTCTCTCACACTTACTCACTCACTCTTTATGCTGCGTATCCTGTAGAGTGTCATAGTAGGCCTGGAGCCTATCCTAGGAGACTTGGGGCATGAGGTGGGGTACTGGACAGCATGTCAACCCATCACACACACACACAAATACAACAAATACAACAAATACACCAAAATTGGGAAATTAGTGTAGTCTAGCCGCATTATGAAACTGGAGTATTTCCCAGTCCCCTGGGATAGGCTCCAGGCCACCGCAACCCTGATCACAGGATAAGTCGGTATAGATGATAAATGAGTGAGTGAAAATAAGGAAAATCATAAATTGTACTTGAAATTTTTTGTTAAAATATATCAAAGCTGCTGATTCCAATTAAACGTGTGCACTTAACTACCGAGCTATTTCAGGTCTATGGTTATTCACCTGACCTTCTGCCTGTTCTCAAACCACACTTTTGGATTTTTCTAAATACACAACAAACATTTAACTGCATTTGCATCCTGCTTTGTTTCATTGATAATACCATTTAGAAGGTAAAGAACCCTTTTAAACATTTCATGTCATTATGGTAATCTTAGTTAACGTTTTGCAGTTTATTGTAACATTGCAATTTCACTGTGAAAGGTGTTGAATTGAAAATCCAGTTTATTGTATTAACACACACACGGAATTATATTAGTGGTAATGAATGGGAAATACTCCCTTGCACTCATGGTTATCTCCTCCTGATTCTGCTGAATTATAAGGTTGGAATTTGTGGTTAGGATGATAACATAGTAGTAAACTGTATAACTGATGCTGAGTCATGCAAGATCAGGAAAGGATAAAAGGTCAGTTGAGGGTGGGTTGCCAAATACCGATGGATGTGGCTGTACGTGCAGGTCTGTATTTTTCAATTGATTAATGGGTTTGCCAGGACTTACCACATGCACATGTTGGCTGTGCTCACTCTGTCCCAGCTGGTGAAACTTGTACGGACTGATATCAATGAGTGACGACACATGTCCATGATAGGCACTGTAGGAAGAGCATGGTGAAAATGAACAGGTTATGAAATAACTCTAATAAATAGATTTAAGCGTAACAAGCTCAAAGCAAGCAGCTGATATATTTTTAAAACCTGGGCAAACTTTAAAACCTGGGTTCAAAGTTACAGTACATTTGACATATAAGTGCTGACGGCCTGCCAGTGGGGTTTCTACATACAATATTTGAAAGCGTAATAACATATCATCATGTCTAATAGCTGACACAGCTTGTCCATGGTCACCAGACAGACAACACTTAGTAGAGTTAATGTGTAAGCTGCCAGCTCAGCACTTCTACGAACCTGGTTACTCTTTGCATATGTAAAGAGAAAAAACGAACTGAGTATTGACTTACTTGTCCAGTGTAATGATGTCTTTGTGGCCAGTGTACTGCCAAGCCAGTCTCAAGGCCAGGTCATTGGCCTCAGAGCTAAAGGTCAAGTGGTAAGAAGTCGTCTTAGATACTGAGTCATCATGTAAATCATTAAAATGTGTCTTTTAGGTAGACTTTTTGAAAAGCTGTTTTTTTTTTTCAAAAGGACAAAAGGACATTCATTCATTTCCATTTAAATTGTTCACTTTAACCATACTAATCACATACTTCTTATACGATTTTGTTGTAAAATCAAGTCTTCGACACTAAATATTCATCACTCGTATTAACAGCTTCTCACATGAAGCGTTTAGAGAATAACAAACTGTTCACTCTTCTCTTCTGAAAATGAATAGGGGCAAGCAATTACTGCCTCTAATGTAAAAACACTTTAAAGAATTCCCTAACCCTATATCTGCCATTATGAAATACTTTTTAATGAGTAATTTAATAAGTAAAAAAAACACCAGCTTGCTCTATACTTTCTTACTGCAATCCATTTACCTACTGTTAGTGACACAGCTGCTACTCTACAACCACTTTAACTCATCTAAAATGTAACCTTAGCCCAGTATGCCAGAGTGTCAGTGATGGATTTATCCAGACTGTTACTAAGTTTACTCCACTGAACAGTATTTTCCAGTATCTTAGCTTATATTTGGTTGTTCACATGTAAATTACGGTAGGAAGTCATGCATTTGTGTTTGAAAAATGTTGAGATTTAACATTGCTATTTACAAAGCTTTATCCTAATTCTTAAACATACTGACTGGAGCCAATCACCTCATTAAAAAGTATTGTATTTCACATGGACGCTGCATTAATTCTAGGTTTCAAGATAAGAAGAAGCAAACACAAACCATCTGAGAGCTGTTGAATAAAGTCGACTCCCCTACAGTATACTGTATGACCCGCACACGTTTGCAGTGCCGCATTTAGCTGCTTCAGAGCCTTAATATACAGATCCAGTAATTGGCTGGCACAGCATATCTTTTGGTCTCTCACTGCACAGAGGCTATTTTTGTAAGAACTCTGTCTGGCTTTTGACTCTCACCCGGCACATGTATATGATATAGCGAGTGGCTGATACTTGAACCCTGAATGATTAGAACTTCTGTGGCCAAGGTCATTTTTTTTTTTTTTAAATGGAAACAGCATTGCTTGTCTGTATTTGTACTATGACCATTGATCCATGACAGCAAGACCTAATAAACAGATTCGCAGAACATCCACAGGTTGCATAAGGACAAATGAGCCAACAGGATCTGTTTCTTGTCTAACTCGGTGCTTCCTGACCATATGTGGGAAATTCAGCATGTTGAAGAGCTGCATTCTCATAACACAATCTCATGGTACTTCTGGTGTACAAGGTGAAGAGACTTACCCTGAGTTGGTAAAGTAGCAGACTGAGAGCTGTTCAGGCAGAGTGGCTTGAAGGCGCTGTGCGTATTGGACAAGGTTGTCATGGAGGTAGCGTGAATTGGTGTTCAAGAGCTCCATCTGCTTCGCTCCAGCATGGACGACTTCTGGGTGACTGTGACCCACTGAGGCACACAAAAAGAGAACTTAAGGATTCAGCGTGATATTTCCACCACTGATAAAAAAAATGTAAAAAAAACTTGAACAAAGAATATATACAAATAGTATTTGATTCCCAATTTCTAACTGATTCAAATGGTTAAAATCTTGTACCCTCACTCTGGTTCATTGCTTATACGACTAACCAGGAAGATGCAAATGGCTATAATATATGACAGAGCATGCAGCGATACAAGTGAAAATAAGTGCAATTTCTTTTGCATGTACCATGAGCGACATTGTTGATGCAGTCCAGGTACTGCTCGCCTTTTTCACTGTACATGTACTGACCCCTAGCTCGGACAATCTTGATGGGATCATGGCTGAAGAAAACCTTGCAGGAGGGACTAAACAGAAAAAAACAGGATAGGAACTTTTATACTAATGAAATTTTGTGAAGTGTTGAAAAGGACACAGATATGCATTTTCATAAAGTCTGCTGCTTAGGTGTTTTAAATCTTTTTGTCAGATGTTACTATGATATACTGAAGTATAACTGCAAGAATTTCAGCCAAGGGTGTGGGCTCACTCACAATTTTGCCTAAGAACACAGCCATGAATAAAGAATGGAATAAAAACATCCTCAAAGACCAACATCTTCCCACCATCTCCGAACAGTTTGGTGATGAACCTTTCATATGAATGCCTTTCACAGCATGATGGAGCACCGCGCCATGAGGCAAATGTGATATTGTGAATTGCAAATAATAAATAATATTAATAATATAAATATTATATAATAATAAAAAACTAAATTAAATAAGAAGGATCAACACTGCAAATATTAACTCTTTGCATAAACTTGATGAATGTAATTATCAATAAAAGCCTTTTACACCTATGAAATGCGTGTAATTATACTTCAGTACATCATAGTAACATCTGACAAAAAGATCTAAAAACACTGAAGCAGTAGACTTTGTGAAAATTAATATTTGAATCATTCTCACAACTTTTGGCCACAGCTGTATATCACTATCAAGCAACCTAATTTCTAAGCAGTGATACATCAAATATAAAAATATAGAAATATTACAATTAGAAAAAAAAAGCAATAAAATAGGCATATTAAGGTTAACAAGACAGCTGTTTATTCGTTATTGAAAAGCATTCACTGCTATTTGTAGAAGAAAAAAAAACCTGCGCAGTGATTCAGAGTTTACTTCAGAAAAGTACAACACATTAATGCTTATTCCTCACCCAATATGTTTCTTTCTCAGATCGATGGTTTTCTGCTTACTAAAAAGTTCAGTTGCCATTGCAGCGGCTCGGAGATTGCAGCAGCAGCCCGCGGTGAGTGGAAGATAGAAGGAGGAGAAGAGAGCGAAACTGCATATTAATGGTTAGGAGAAACGAACGACTCCTTAAAGTGACTCGATTGGAAGAACCGATTCACCAGGATGATTCAAAAGATTCACTCATTCTGTAAGGCTGAATAGTTTCCTCTTTCTGCTTCTGCTATAATTTTATCGTTTAAGACTGATCATTGTTAATGCACAAACACACACAGATACGTAATCTCTATAAAATATTAGTTTACAATATAATGAATTAATTCATTCATTCATCTTCTATACCGCTTATTTTGTATACAGGAGATCTCAGGAGGGTTCAGGTGGGGCACATTCTGGGCAGGGTGCCAAGGACACACACACACACACACACACACACACACGCACATTACAGGCAAATATGGAACGCCAATCAGCATAATCTGCTTGTCTTTATAGACTGTGAGAGGAAACCAGATATATTATGAAATATATATAGGTATATTAAATGCATATTTGATGCATTTGTTTTGATCTGATCTCGCCAAACTAAAACAATAACTAAATATGTAAGATTTTTAAATCTCTATGTGTTCATACAAGTGGTTTCCAATATGTATTTTTTAAATATATTTTTATACATTATTTTATATCTTTTTTACACCATAGTTAATATATAGAGATTTTTAAATAATGATTAACATATTTATTTACAATATTTATTTAGTTAAAAGATTTTGTATTACATGACAAGATAAATGTGCTCAATATCCCATTTTTTCATTAATGTCCTTCATAGCTATGAATAGGGCTCATTATAATAGTGTTATATTATTCGAATATAAATTGCTAAATGAATAAATAAAATTATTTTGTAATATAATATTTGACAGACATAATATTGGGGACAATCCATGGCAGGGGGGCATTTTAGTGCCCCAGAGGCAACACACTCAAGGGTCATGTGTTTAGCTATAATTCTTGAAAAAAAAATTTAAAACATCAATCACTTTATAACACGTTTAGAATCAATTTTAAAGTCTTTTCTAAACCAAGAAAAACAAAACAAAACACTGCAGCAGATATTTGGAGGAGTTTATTTGGCTCGACAGCACTGTGACATAAAATGTACTTAAAAGCCTTTTATGGGCACTCATCAACAACATGGGTCAATTAAAGAAATTAGACCATTAACATTTTTCCCTTTCCTAAATTATAAAATGAATAATGAATAAAAGTCAATAAAAATAAGAGATTGCTTGCACGTCTATCCAAACATCTGAAGGTAGTAAGAAGGTGGTCCTGCGAGTGGAACTGATTTATGTCTGTAAAGTTTGATTCTCCTATCAGGCCAAAAATCTTAGACCAAAATAAGGCCAAATGCCTTATTTACAAGAAACTCATCAATGGCACATCATTAACTTTATCCCATCCAGAAGTGTTTTTCATATTTAATAGAAACATAAAAGGAAAAGAAAGGAAACAATCGTATAAATGATTGTCAAGTACTTTCTGGAAAAAAAGTAAACAAAATAATGGAGAAAGTACTAGAAAAACAAACAAACAAACAAACAAACACACTGTAGACAAACAAAAATGCAAATAAAAAAATAACTGTTTATGTAAAGTGGAATTTTCAAAACATTATGACACCAAGTAAATAAACAACAATAACAACAAACTGTATGGATTTAAAAAGCACCAAAGTTGAAATGTATAGATAGTGTTTTATGCAAATATTAAAAGAAAAGAAGATAACAGAAGACAAAATTGGCTCTCGTGCTCACAAAATGATGTGGAACATGACAGCTCAATAAAAGCGTGTATCAATCTGAATTGAAATAAACAAAATATGACTGGCTCAACATTGGGCCTTCTTCTCATCCATACTAAGCTTGAAAAACAATGGAATCACCAGTGCCAATGTAAAAATTATTAAAATATACTCTTATAACTTACAAAAGAAATAAAAATGGGTGTAACTGACCTTTGTGATCTTAAACTTAATATGGTTCACAAATCAATACATACTGTACAAGAAAAGTATAAATTGCACTTTTTGTCTAATGAGAAAATATTTTACTGCACACAGAGAGTCTATTATACATATATTTATTCTACATTCAATTAACAATAATTATGTGAAAGGGAGTGGGACTATATTACACACAGCCTTTAAATACTGCATGTGGCATACTCTTATTTATTGATCCATTTTTTTCTGAGTTAAAGAATGAATAATGACAAAAAAAAAGTGACTAACATGACTGAAAGTATGCAGTCCAACATAAACTGTGCTTCAGCATGGTGTAACGCTCCCATATTAAAGAATGCTCCTCAAGATTCAAACAAGTGAAGTTCTGAAGCATAATAAGGCATTACATCCATTCATATTGTCTTGCATTTCAGTGCAGAACTCCACCATACATGAATAATACTGAAAGGCAAAATGACCTTCAAAGCTACCTCATGTTACAAGGAATGCCTCTGTTTTCCAGCAATATGCTTAAGTATTAAATAAAACAAACACTGCATTACTAAAATGTTTAAAGAATAATGCAAATGTTTCAGTTAGCTTGATTATAAACTGTATATACAAATACACACTAAATGCAGTTACATACTCAGTCAACGGCAATTGCTCCATCAAACACAGTGCAGCTTAAGTGTATTTATGACTGGCATCACATGGCTAATTCAGTGCCACAGGACTGCAGGGCTGTATGTCTCAGGAACTTTCCAACAGCTCTGGAATGTTATAGCACTGGTAGAAGATAACGTTAATAAAGATTTAAGGATTAGAAAAATAATAAGTCAGTGTTGCCCCTTGTGTTTGCTGAAACTTGGACAGGATTTGTAACTATGTGTAAGTCATTTGTGTAAATTAAATTTCACACAATATGAAAAAAAAAACACACACACACAAAAAAATCCATAATATATCCTAAATGGTGTTCGTTGTGATGACTAACATAACTGCTAGTCTCAGAATAAAACATGCACTTCTAAAAGGTTGTCAAAGTTTTCAATGTCAACGGACACTTTAAATTAAACCTTCGACATGCAGAAATGTCAGTTAAATGAATCCCATAAAAAAACAATACCAAGAAAAATCAACCAGTATTTATGTGTTATCAACTGTTTGCAACATACCTGTTGTTTAAGTTTTGCATCAGCTGCAATATTGTATATTTTGGAATTAATCATTGTATGTGACACATTTTTCTAAACACAAAGTAAACGGTTACGACAAGGGAATGACAATAACTGAATAACATCCTCCGTAGATCCCATCAAGTGTCTTGTTCCAGAGGAATACAGAGATGCCATTCCTGATGATGGTACAGGTGTGGGAAATCTCCATCCTTTTGCACATACCCGCTCCAATAAAGGGCACTTAAGCTGGAGTTTCTGATCTGCCACCTGACCCAGGATTCACTGAAGCAGTTCAGCCTCTTTCTTTCACTCATCCTGTGATTACAGCTCGCTGATCATTTCAATAAGTCACTGTATTCAGGGAGTGAAATCCTGAGCTGTTGAAGAACTGACCTCTTTACAAGAAAGGAAAGCAACAATCTCACTCTACCTCCACTTAAAAGACTCGCTCAGGCTACCAGCCAGGGGGTGACTCCCTTGAGAAGATGACAAAAATCAAATTAAACCTCAGGGCCAAAAATTCCTTATTAGACAAGGTAAGAACAGCCGGTTAGTGCTCTGCAGAAGCCATAGCATATTGATCACAGCACAAAGTGATATGTACACTGCATGCTTATTTTAGCTTGTGTGGACAGTCTTTAGTCTTTTCAGCTGGTAGTACGACATGATGGGATGATATTTAGATATTTAGATTGAAAGCAAGTCCTCATCCTCCCATTGCCTCCTCTTTCTCTTCCACCTTTTCCTTGAACCTCATTAGTCCACTTCTGTATCCACACTTATCCCAAGGACCATGCAAACCTGTCCTTGTGTTCAAGAGTCTCTTGGTGGGTCAGACACATGATATGATCTCCACAATGCTTATGTGAATGTGACACACACCGCCATGACACCACAAGTGTGAGTTGAAGCAACTGGGTGTGGTGAAGCTCATGATCTTTTTGCTTTTACCCCACAGTGTACACACACACATATTTATATTAAGATCCATTTATATTCTTCTTTACAATTAAAAATACAAACTATAAATACAATAATGAAGCATTATTTACAGATTCCATGCGGTTTGAGTTAGATTGTTCACTGGAAGAGAATCACAGAAAGGGACATTGTAAGATATGAGACACAGTCAATGGGTCAGAGTTAACATCACACACTGTTACTAAGGATATGCATTTTAAACCCCATGCAGTTTTACATGAAGAGCGAAGCATACAAACTGTAATATTATGCTTAGATTTTAAGTATCATATAAACTATAGAGTTTCGATACTTACCTTTTGCCAGCAACCAGGCATTGGTAACCCATCTGGCCCCTATAGTTGAAAGGGATAAGAAATTTAAACAGTTGGTGATTTTAAACATTTTTAAGTTGTCAATGATTTTCCACAATATTTAACTCTATTTACTTTCTATTACAATTATTCTATTACAAGTTTTTTTTTTTTTTTTTTGGTAAACTGTTAAATGCAATAAAAAACACAAGATGTAATTTTCACACATACTGTATATCATGAAAACCAGTAGGTTGGACACAAGTTTATCAAAAGTAATGTAGTCTATCAAAAGTATATGCACTCATAGTATTTAAAAAAAAAAAAAAAAAAGACATGCAAAAATGCAATAATGGAGTAATGGAAACCCAAACTGAGGCGAAAGTGGATGTACAGTAGACGACACATGGAATCCATTAGTCCATTTAATAATAATAATAATAATAATAATAATAATAATAACTACATTAGGGTTTACAAAGGAGTCAAAACTTTTAAATGGTGCAGGAGAAGCCAAAGGCTGAATATATCCTCATTTTTGCTGTGCCCAACTGGAACAGGTAGAAGATAAGTAGGAATATGAAATAGACCCATGCTGATACTGCAACAAAAGTCATGTAGTTTCAAGTTATGGGGCACAGGCTGGTCAGTGTTGGTTACGGAGTCTAAAATGTCTAATATTTTACTGCAAGGAATTGACAGAATTATTCAAAGTGAGAGGGTAAGCATCCTTATCCAAAGGGAAGTTACAGTAAAAAGGCAAATGTTAAAAATGTTTAAGAAATTGCCACTGGCATGTTACATGGCTGATTATAAATTAGTATAATATTGTGTACATCGGGTTAGTTTGTATGTTGTGTTATTGAGAAGCAGAAGGATCACTAACAGCGTAAATGATGCACTACTAAATAATGAATGCAATGCAAAAAACAAAGCAATTAAAGCAATTAAGCATGTGATAAGTAGCACATGCATGGTATGCAGCAGTGGAATGTGTAAGAGAGTAACTTAAATTTTCGCACTCTGCTCATTAGACAATCAGGCATGTTAAAGAAGAAGCTGACAGCTTTGACATTATTTCATGGATGCATGTGGGAGCCATGCCATAGTGGGGACACAAAATGGTAGCATGCACAGGAAAGGATAGGAAAAGAGGATACTGTACCAATTGGCACGGGGCATCCAGCCCATCAAGCCCAGGCTGGCCTGGCTCGCCCTTTTCACCCTTAAGACCCCGGAAACCCTGTGTCATAGAAACGGAACTGGGAGTGTTACTGGGATAGAGGCTGCAGGCGCCCTTCCGGCCTCTCATTGTGAGGGCACGGCACAGGGCAGAGAGGAGTGGCCTGGCACTGGCTGGCAACCACTTTTACCCTTCTATAGTGTGCAGATGAACAGACTGTGAGCCAGACTCTTTACATACCTAAACACTGTGGAAAAGAATCTAAAAAAAAAACAAAAATCCACTAGTAGTTTCAGCACACACCACATGGGGATTTTGGGTTGCCAGATTGTGCAAAGGATCACTCCTCTCTGAGGGATTTAGGTGCCTTAGGTCACGGGGAGGTTTTCCAGCCCTCAGCTTGCACATACCAATGGGCAGGGTGCATCTAATCCAGGGGCACCCTGTTCTCCTTTCTCCCCCTTAGGGCCTTTTTTGCCCTTCTTTCCCTTCTCCCCCTGTGGACATAATGGTGTGATCAGCTGGAGAAATTTTTATTACAATGCATTTTATGTGTATATATCTTTATGTATGCAAGTGCTATTAATGTGCTTGCAAAAACTAAATATATTATTGAAGAAGATGTAACAGTGATGGGGGGGGGGGGGGCAAATAGAGGTAAGCCTGCAAACCCACATACAATTGGTCTGCATTTAGCTTAGTTAAAAAGGAGTTTTATGTAAGTAAGGGTAAAGCTATGAGCCAATAAATAAAAGAACGTTAGATAGGGATAGGATCAAAAAGGAGGAACCAGGGAGGCTACATCTGCAGGGAAATGGAGAAGGAATGATCAGTTTTGGAGGCCACAAGGGAAGAGAAAGTGTGGAGAAGACATCCCAGATCCCAAAAAAAGCATATCTTATCTACACATTAAATCATATACTGTAGCAAAAAAAAAAAAAAAAAAAAAAACTGTATCCCTTTCTCCTAACCCAGGAGAATCTATGTGCTTTCATGCCTTATAATCCAAGCAAACAATTTAACATAAACAATAACCAGTTTAATAGTTATATAATAAGTAAAAGTTGATTGGGATGATGATGATGATGATGATGATGATGATCATGATGATGATGATGAATGGATTGTTTGAATGTTTTGGTTTAAATGATATAACGTGATGAATGAAAGATTAATATGGGGAGTCATTAATTTCATGCTTGTGTAGATAAAAAATATATATGCTCACCATCCATTTTATTAGAAACATTGTCATGCCAACCCAATGTGGCCATTTGGCTCTGACCTCTGTTACTGTGACTCAATTGATGTTTTTTTTTTTTTTTGGATGTGAGAATCCTAGAAGATCAGAAGTTTCTGAAACATTCAAACCAGCCTTTCTGGTATCAACAATAATGCAAGATTTAAGTTAAAAAAAAAAAAAAGCTCTCATCTTTTTCTCTTTACTTCATTCTGATCTTTGATGTGAGCATTAACTAGAACTCTATCTGCATGATTTTTGTACTGCAGTTTCCTTAATAAAGTGGACGGCGAGTGCACATTTACAGTACTATGTGCAACTGTCTACAAGGAAGGGATACAGTTTTCTTAAAATTGGTTGGCTGTATATAAACAAGACAACATTCTTCATAATCATACACCACCGGCAGTTATTAAAATGTACTTGTCTACCCATCATGTCATGGAATCAGACTGCAGTGGGAAAAAAAGCTAATCTTTTAAGGCACTATTTCTAGCAGAGATAAGTCCTTCATATGTTATCAAAAGCTTTTACCATCTTTCATAATTGTAGGTATTGAAATATATAAAAAAATGTCAAATAAATTATAATAATTTAATCAGATTTAAGTTTACATGTATGTCTTATTAAATTAATGCAAAAACCCTTTCATATTGTACTGCCAAGAAACTCTTTTGTCGCTGGTAATAGACGTTACTACTGTATAAACCCACTTTTTTATGACACTTTTTTAAAAATCAAAATATATACATTATATTTGTTGCCTATTATTGTTAGTGAATTATGTCTAGCATATTCCATGACATTTAAATATGTATACAGTTTCCCATTGTCAGTTGGATGATAAAAAGCTGCGTTAGATACAAGTAGTTTAGCAGTGAAATGATACACATGCATGAGAGAAATGAGAAAACAAACCATAGGAAATGCAGAATTAAAATTCAGCAGCTATTCCTGCTGTCAATGGACTATCTCTGAAATATTTATTGTTGGTTTAGGACTATATTTAATCTAATTAAAACACAGGATAAGTTTTTGCTCTTTCTTAAATTAGTTTATGGGATTATGTGGTGATAAAATGATGTGAAAATGGAATGTTGAATGGTAAAATTTTATTATCAAGTATATTTTAATTAACTTTAAGCATGCTCTCCTGGTAGTCCAATTTCCTTCCACTGTCCAAAAATGTCAAAAGGAGGAAAATTTCCCTTATGTGTGAATGTGTGTGCATGGTGCCCTGGAATGAATGGGTGTCACTTCCAGGGTGTATTCCTGGCTCATTCGCAGTGTGCTTTGGTATAGACCTTGGATCCTGGACAAAATGGCCACTGAAGGTGAATGAATGTATTGAGAGCATGCTTCTAAATAGCGATAAAGAGGTGCAGTTTCATTAAATATTTAATGTCTATGTGGAGCTTATCGCAGATAAGGGCTATTATATTGCAATAATTACATAACAATGATTAAAATCTATAAAGAGTTATGGGAAATTGTAATATCATTGCCAATATGCAGTCCTGTCCCTTAGATAAGCTTTCATGGTCCATTGACACCAGATCTTCTGATTAAGGTTTTCTTAAAGATTCCCTGAGCACATTCATCTATGTCATGGTCACCTTTTCTCCTCTTTCCCCCACGTCGCCCTTCTCTCCCCTTAATCCTGGTAACCCCTGCAAAATACAACTTCAAATAATTACATATGCCTTGAGGCCTAACTCCTGAGGGCTTGAGTGAGAAAATGCTGAAAATGATGAAACCGAAGGAACATCAAAAAATGTTTCTGCAGTAATGTAGATCATCAACTCACATCCAGGCCAGGTGTCCCAGCAGCACCCTGGGGGAAAAAAAAAGTTTTAAATCAAAATATTCCTTCATGAGTTTCCTTTATGCTTTTTTATATAGTAGTGTCAGTAGTGGTGTTAACATTTGTATACTGAATTCCTCTAAAACGGAAACAACGGACTTACAGGTAATCCATAAGGTCCTCTTGGTCCAGGTTCACCTGTAACACCTTTCTCACCCTGCATATCAATAAAATAAGGCAAATGTCATAAAACAAATAACTATAATCAATCTTCTTACTACTTCTTTAATAATCAATTTTCTACATGTTTTTACTACGTCCAAGCTTGAATTTGTCTCATTCTATTTTGAGATAATTTTGCTTATATTGTAAATCTATGTATGTAAGCGTAGTTCTACAGCTGAGAGGAGGACCAGCTGGGCAGTTTCCCTTAAGTAGTACCTGTAATTAATTTTCAGGTAATTAAATCGCAAATTTTCTTGCTGAGTACTAATTAGCAGCACTGTTGAGAGTGCCTGTGTTCCAACATATGCAGCCAATAACTGTTCCTTGCTTCTCCAGGCTCATTCTCTAGCCTTTCATCAAGCTGAGTGGTCCAAGATGGACTGATATTCCTCACAAATAATGCATATACTGTACATTGCATTTGTAAGGACACTTCTAAAGAAATGCTATAACAAACATATACCTTAATTTATTTAACACAATAAAAAACATAATAGGGGTAAACAATGTAAATGAGCTACTTCTAAACCATGCCCCAGGAAGGAACGGCAAAGTGTGCCAGGGATCTTCATATATGAGGTCACACTGGGGGGAAATCGAATTGGCTTTTAATGGGAAAAAAAAAAACTATTAATGGAAATGATATTGCATATATATGCAATAAAGTCAAACTTTCTGTTAGTATTGAAAGCAGATTAATAGCTAAGCAATAAACATATTACAATGGTGGACCAATCATTGCGATTTAAAGATGTCCCTTGTACCAGGACATGTAGTCTCATTAAACTTACTCTGTCTCCTTTAGGGCCAGCAGGACCAGGAGCACCAACCGGGCCATCTGTACCCTACAAACAAACATATGGAATTCACTGATTTTATGTCAAAAATGTCAAAGCAATTTCTGTAATGACTCAAAAATCTTGCTGTGGTTAATCATGCTTTTGAATGTGTTTGCTTGGCATGTACTTGCTAGTTCACCATTGCCCTAGTATTTCCATGCAGAAGTCAACCCCAAAAAACAAACTTATAATGACAAATGGCAATATGTTAATAGATGACTGTGTTAATTTTACATTCATCAGCAGACAGACAGGGATCTCATGTGGCCTTTTACCCTTTTATTAAAAGAAAAATGTGTGTGTGTGTGTGTGTGTGTGTGTGTGTGTGTGTGTGTGTGTGTGTGTGTGTGTGTGTGCGCGTGTGTGTGTTTGAGTGCTGGAATGTTGTAAACACTGATACTCTGATATCCCCATAAAATATATATTTTGCCAAATATTTGTTGTTCAGTTTGTCTTTTTAAATCCTACAAGGAGAAGGCAGCTGGGGAATGAAGTTTGTTCACATGAGACTCACCCTTAATCCCGGCTTGCCATCCAAGCCAGCCGCTCCCTGTGAGTTTGTGGAGGTATGAGTGACATGAAGACAGGGATTAGTACATGATGAACAGTACATGATGAGGTGGCCAAAAACTGTCAACTGAGTTGTTAACACAAAGTGGGAAGAACAGTATCCAGATAAGTCACTAGCACAGAAGGAGGACAGGCAGAGGAGGGCAGGCAACATTGAAAAACCAAAGAGGCACATGAGCCTTGTACAGAAATCACAAGTACTGTAAGAAGAGAATAAAAAAATGGAGGAAATGTGCTGTGAGATGTTTTGTAAAAGGGTGTTAGATGTTTTGTAAAAAAAAAAAACAGGCATTACATTTTAGCATTAATTTGACAGCATGCATAGCTCATGGTGGCTACTCACGGGGAGGCCCAGGGGTCCACGGTCACCCTTATGTCCGGGCTCCCCACGTGCTCCCTTTAAACCCGGCAGACCTGCTTCCCCCTAAATCCAGAGGAGCAGCAGAGCTTGGTTCAGGGAATGACAGTATGATCTAAAGGGGTTACTTAGATCCAGCTGTAATACAGATGAGTGGTATGATACTAACTCTAGCTTAGTAGTTATGGTTCTCTGTTAGTGAAGGAAAGGTTATGAGTTTCAAATGTCCCATGTTGGGTCCTTAAGCAAAGCCCTTAACCTTATTAGGTTGCGTATTTAAACAAAAAAGAAGAATGTTTTCAAGATTCCGCACTCTAAAAAATCATGGATGTATAAACATATTCATAATTATAGCCTGCCGGTAAAATATGTAAGTTGAACAAAAATAAATCATATTAAATAAACCTAATTTGTTTTAGTAAAATTATCTAATATTAATATGTAAAAGTTACACTAGGGAAACATCTGTCCAAATGCAAAAAAAGAATTTTTGAAATTTTCCAAATGTATTTTGTGTATTTACTGATTGGTTATAAAAGTTTATTTATTGGTTATGAATGTTTACCTTTTGTCCAGGAAATCCATGTGGTCCCTGAAAAGCACCAGCAATCAGATGAATAAACTTTTTTTTTATGTACAGTATTGAAATCTAAAGACTACAAAGTATTTTAGTTTATACATTTTTCCTCTTACATTCAGAAAATTATAAATGTTTTATTCATAAGCTGCCAAACATGAGAAATCTGCCAAAGATGATATTTCCTTAATTTATAAAGAATTCAAAGTATTTATTGATATAGGCTATGTCCAGCTATTGCTTCACTGTATAGTATGTTAATTCATGTTATTAAATTACATTAAAAAAATGCTGTATCAAACTGTGATGCTTGTTGTATTTTAATAACCGTGACCATACAGACTTACCATTGGACCAGGAGGACCATGTGGACCAAGTGGCCCAGGAGGACCGATAATCTGTTCATATGAGAAATATGAAGTAAAAAAGCTATAGATGATGCGTATATTATACAGTTATATTTTCTTGCTCTGTGTCCAAATGTATGTTAAACTTACAGATGGTCCTTGAGGTCCAGGCAGGCCAGAATCACCTTTTTCTCCTTTCTGGCCATTGAAACCCTGTATACACATTATCGTAATGATCAGTAATCAGTAAAATGTCTTTATTCAATCAGCACTTTCTGATACTGAATTTCATGTATGTACTGTATGGTATGGTAGGGTAGTATGCAGTATATATAAGCTGTCCCCTACTTACAAACAAATTCCATTCCAAGGACACATTCGTAAGTAGGATTTGTTTGTAAGTCCAACAAAGTGAGTCTTATACACCTTTATACAATATAAAGCTGGTCCACTTGACTTTCCCAATTGCCTAAGGAAATGAATCTCACAGTAAAATTTTATCTCTGCGCCTTTAAACCATGAGGGGAATTAGAAATAATAGAAACTTTAATGATTTGTTCCACAACCTAAATATTAATATAAAAAAAAGTTTAATAGAAAATATAAAGTAAAAAGTAAAACTAATAACACTGCATTTTACCTTTGAGAAGAATCAACCCTTACATGAGAAGAAGAGGAGGAGGGGGGTGGGGTTATTGAGTAAGACGACTTTAACATACACATGCGCCCACACACACACTTGCATGGATGTTGACTTTATTTAGACTGCAAACTAAATTACTCGCAATGCATGGTTTTACTGGTTTGTGAAATATAACAGTGTTATCCCTGCACCTTTAAATCGTGAGGGGAATCCCGGGCACCATTCTATCAGCTGTTTTCCACTTTCTTGGACAGTGAACTCTGTTTTGTTTTTCGAAATTACAATTATTCTCTATTGGGACAGCCATTTTCTATCATCGTGCTCCCAGACTGATTCATTGAAACCGGCAAGGCTGACTCATTTCTTCTGCACCCCCACACGCACACACATAAATACCAGATTTTTTTAAACATTCACTTAAACACTGAAAATATTGTATATAATTGTAAATATTAGGATGTTGGTTTTGGTGCACTGCAGTGTCTATTTTTGAGTTATTTTTGCAACTTCCTACGAAATGGTCCATTCGTATCTGCAGAAATTCGTAACTGAAATTTTGAAGACTACCTGTATATTAAAAATTTGTGACACTTACTGGTAGCCCGGGCAATCCTACAGATCCTTTATCACCAGCCATTCCTGGCATCCCCATGTCTCCTTTTGAACCCTTGTGACCCTGAGAATAGTATATAAATATAAAGTAATACAGCAACATTATCCAAAGGAAATTTTATACTTTACAAGATGCCATGTATTTTATTTTACTTAATACAAATACTAGCAAAACAGCCGATGTTTATTTTCTTACCCTCTCTCCATCAAGGCCTGGAAGACCTGGAGGACCTTGATCACCCTGTCAAAGGGATGTATAGCATTTTTCTGGTAATCAAGCTTATGATTCCATTCTTTTTAACATTCTATCATGCTTATTAGTTGCCTTTGTCTAATGTTCGTGTTGACTTGATATGTATAGAGTATTTAGTAGGCATTTGATCTATTAATACCTTAATACCCTGTGGTCCAACTGGTCCAGGAGGCCCAGGGGGACCCTAGCATAAGAAAGAAAGTAACAAACACACACACACACACACACACACACACACACACACACACACACACACACACACACACACACACACACACACACACACACACCTTTAGCTGTACATCGTGCATCATCTTTCACTATACAGAAATACGTTAAATTAGTAACAACTATTTCCAACACATTTGGGAATGCCAGCCATATATAACTTGCATGCATCTAATACTGTCATGCCAAAGCTCCATTCATTGTAGCTGGTTTATTTGTACCAATTAATGCCATTTAACTTACACTCTTATTATACATCATTATAAAAACAACTCCATGTCATTTATAATAATTAGTACTTAATTCACAATTAAAATCTACAAAAACAAAACAAATCAAAACAAACAAACAAAAAAACAATGTTCAGGAAAACGCAGAATTCCCAAAAGCAACACTGGTCATAGAGGAAAAGTTAACAGTCAGTGATAGGCTGTGCCACTGCTTTTGTATTTTAATACTTAAACCTAATGATCAAATATCTGACCCTCCTTTTTAGACCTTGTGGACACAAACTGCTGGCTCTTTACTCTGCAATAGAGGATGAGTATAATCCACATTCCTGGAATACATAAACACACATGGCATGTAGACTAATGTCTATCTTCACCCTGAACATCCAATTAAATTTACAGTTTGATTTACTGAATTGAAACCATGAGTGACTCCTCGGGATATCATATCTGATCCACAAGAAATATTAAATAAATAAATAAACAAAGGATCTTTATGCATGTGGTAATAATAGTCCATAGTTACAAAGTATGACAATAATTTACTATAATTAGATTATAGTTTACTATCATCTAATTTAATTGCTTATAATAGCCTTCATAGCCATATAACCACATAATCTGTAACATTAAATATTCTACAAAACAGGTAAAGCATAAAATATGACTTAAACAACAAAGCTGTTTTCACAGTTACATTGCGTCTTATAGTTGTAAAACATCAAAGACTCAAAATCCACCAAACTACTTAACAGTAAAAAAGCCAATAATAAAAGAAATGGGAAGATGTGCACACATGCTTGCCCTCTGCCGTCTTAATGAACTGGAAAGCATTGAAGTAAACAAGTTTACTTAATTAAATTCTTTTACTATTCTAGCAAATAGCCTAAACATTGTACACAAGCTATACAGTGTTAGCTAATAACAAAAAGAAATTTGACAAGACAAATTGTATAGATAGTACAAATAAATCTAGAATTGATGCAAGATTCTAATAACTTTCCTGGAATAAACAGCAGCTCCCCAAACCAGGTACAATGAATGGGACCAAGTCATTCCTATCCACCTGTAAGGGTTAGAGCTCAATGTCTGCCTCTATAATTACAAAACCCTTGTGCTGATTTTATCAAAAGCCATCTGTACTCCTCAGTCTAGTTTCCAAACCATGCCTATTATGACAATAAACTAGAAATGATGTTATAAAGCATATAGCGCATTTAGAATAATGTCTTTAGTCAGTACACATAACTCAGCATCAAGGTGAGGTGCATCATTAGCAGAGGACATTTACAGGAACAGAACTGGGTCCATGCAGGGCAAAGTACAGCACTGATTATAACACAGACAAGACGGAGATTTATTACCGTCACTGTAATAGTGGTTATCTTCTGTAGGCAGAAAGGAGGCAGTGAAAAGTGATTAGATTAGGTGAAGTAAGATGATAAGAATACTATACTAGATAGTCTGCCCTCCTTGCTGGAATGTCATGTGTTGGTGCATACAAACAGTTTAACAATGAAAGTTTTCTTTGTTGTGCATTTTGAACCAAATATTTTTGCAGCCTATCATATTTAAACAACAATTTATTGACAAATGCATACAGTCATGTCTAGCTACAACCTCAGATGAACAACAACATATAACCTTTTTTCACAGTGCATTATTTATTTTACAAAAATAGAGCCAAAAAAAAAAAATATATATATATATATATATACTAAATACCCTCTGACTGCTTCTACAGGATTTAGGAGGGTAAGTCACACAATCAGGTGTGTTAAGACAAAGCCAAGAGGGAAAGATACAAGCAACAATCTTAGAGATTTTTGCTGCACATCAATCTGGAAAGGGTTATAAGACCATTTACAAACAATTTGGAGTTCACTGTTCTACATTAAAAAAAAAAAAAAAAAAAAAAAAAAGTGGACAAGCATTCAAGACAGTTGCCAATGTTCCCAGAAGTGGACATCCCAGCACATGCTCCACAGGCCAGATCATGCTCCACAAATGCAAAAAAAAAGATACTTCTCAGACATTACAAGCCTCACTGATCATGTTAAATATTGACTAGATGGCAGCACAATAAGAAGAAGACTAATCAAGGTTTGTTTGGAAGCGTTGCCAGGAGAAAGCATCTTTTGCCTAAAAAGAATGTGGAAGCACGACTCAGGTTCACAAAACTATAGTAGTGGCCAAAAGTTTTGAGAATTACATAAATATTGGAAATTGGAAAAGTTGCTGCTTAAGTTTTTATAATAGCAATTTGCATATACTCCAGAATGTTATTTAGAGTGATCAGATGAATTGCATAGTCCTTCTTTGCCATGAAAATTTACTTAATCCCGAAAAAAAAACTTTCCACTGCATTTCATTAAATGCTGTCATTAAAGGACATGCTGAGATCATTTCAGTAATCGTCTTGTTAACTCAGGTGAGAATGTTGACGAGCACAAGGCTGGAGATCATTATGTCAGGCTGATTGGGTTAGAATGGCTGACTTGGCATGTTAAAAGGAGGGTGATGCTTGAAATCATTGTTGTTTCATCGTTAACCATGGTGACCTGCAAAGAAACGCGTGCAGCCATCATTGCGTTGCATAAAAATGTCTTCACAGGCAAGGATATTGTGTCTACTAAGATTGCACCTAAATCAACAATTTATAGGATCATCAAGAACTTCAAGGAAAGAGGTTCAATTCTTGTTAAGAAGGCTTCAGGATGTCCAAGAAAGTCCAGCAAGCGGCAGGATCGTCTCTTAAAGAGGATTCAGCTGCGGGATCGGAGAGCCACCAGTGCAGAGCTGCTCAGGAATGGCAGCAGGCAGGTGAGATTTTGAAAGATGGCCTGGTGTCAAGAAGGGCAGCAAAGAAGCCACTTCTCTCCAAAAAAAACATCAGGGATAGATTGAAGTATGGCGAATGGACTGCTGAGGACTGGGGCAAAGTCATATTCTCGGATGAAACTTCTTTCCGATTGTTTGGGGCATCTGGAAAAAGGCTTGTCCGGAGAAGAAAAGGTGAGCGCTACCATCAGTCCTGTGTCATGCCAACAGTAAAGCATCCTGAGACCATTCATGTGTGGGGTTGCTTCTCATCCAAGGGAGTGGGCTCACTCACAATTTTGCCCCAAAACACAGCCATGAATAAAGAATGGTACCAAAACACCCTTCAACAGCAACTTCTTCCAACAATCCAACAACAGTGTGGTGAAGAACAATGCATTTTCCAGCACGATGGAGCACCGTGCCATAAGGCAAAAGTGATAACTAAGTGGCTCGGGGACCAAAGCGTTGAAATTTTGGGTCCATTGCCTGGAAACTCCCCAGATCAGGTCAATCCTCAAGAGGCAGGTGGACAAACAAAAACCCACTAATTCTGACAAACTAAAAGAAGTGATTATGAAAGAATGGGTTGCTATCAGTCAGCATTTGGCCCAGAAGTTGATTAAGAGCAGCCCAGTCGAATTGCAGAGGTCCTGAAAAAGAAGGGCCAACACTGCAAATACTGACTCTTTGCATAAATGTCATGTAATTGTCGATAAAAGCCTTTGAAACGTATAAAGTGCTTGTAATTATATTTCAGTACATCACAGAAACAACTGAAACAAAGATCTAAAAGCAGTTTAGCAACAAACTTTGTGAAAACTAATATTTGTGTCATTCTCAAAACTTTTGGCCACGTACATCCGAACAAACCACAAGCCTCCAGGAACAATGTCCTATGGACAGATTAGACCAATGTGGAGTTGCTTGGCCTTAATTTTTAGTGCCATGTTTAACCAAAACTAAACACAGCATTTCAGCAGCAACACTTCAAACCCACATGCATGAAGGCGGTGAAGGGGTGATGTTTTGAGCTTATTTTGCAGCCACAGGACCTGGAAATGTGATCTGAAATCAAGATTTTTGAGAATGGCCTAGTCAAAGTCCAGAACTCAAAGCAATTGAAATGCTGTGGTGGGACCTGAAGAGAGCTGTGCCTAAGTGAATCCGTAAAAGCTCAATGAATTGAAGCAATGCTGTAAAGAAAAATGGGCCAAAATTCATCCTCAACGATGCAGGAATTTAATAAAGTCAAACAGGAAAGGATACCATCAAGTTATCAAGTTATGTCCTGCTAAAGGTAGATCTACAAGACATGGAAACATTAGGTGGTACTTAGTATTGCCTAAATGTTCTTTTTCTTTTCAGCTTAATTTCTGTTAAATAAATAATGCCATGTTCAAAGTTTCAAGTTTTTCAAGATGATTTTTGTTATGTTTTTACACAAAAACACATAGAATTAAAATGAGGGGTACTAACCTTTGCAAATGACTGTAAAATACACAGATCAGCTACAACTTTAAAACCATAAACATTAAAAACCACTTTTGGGCTTTGGGCTCCCCATGTGCCGGCAGCTCTGGCACCTCGGACAATGGCTTTGCAGGAAATTAGGACACGTATTGTAGTGTCTGGAACCGGGACGTTAGTAGGACGTTTGTTTAGGTGCTGTGGCCTGCAGGGTGGGGCCTCTGTGGATGTGACTTTTATTTGTTATCCCATCAATGCTGGATCGGCTTGGGATCTCGAAAGGCAAGTCAATAACCTTGAATACATTGGAGGCTGTGATGTACTGGGTATTCTAGTATGTCTTTCTATCTTGTATAGTATTGATTGTCTTTTTTCGGTGGTTTGTGTTGCTTTGGCTTTTCCTTTGGATGGGACCAGATGGGCTGGCCTTTGGTCCCCACAGGCGAATATGGTCCTGTCACAAGTTTACTGGTATATAATTGATAATCAGTATAATTTAGTTCACTTGGTGGTGGTCTTAATGTTATGGCTGACTGTTGTGCCAAGAAAGTAAAAAACAAATAAACTAATAGAAGTTTTGGTTGTCTGACTGAAAAAAGTTGTGGTTTCTGACCTGTAGTGCTTCTTGGATGTTTCCATTGTAGTCGATTATTTCAGTTGTGCCCTGGTCACCTTTCTCTCCAGCTGGACCCTTAAATAAATACATTTTATTTTGCATTAATTAGGGAATATAAGCAGGTTTTTACAAGTAAAATATCCAGAAAACTGATCTTTTTTTAATAGTAATTTTTACATTTTTGCCTTAATCCTAATTGCCTTGTATAAATTCTATATATCTTTCAGGTTATTTGTTCAAGGAAGAAATAAAATAAAATGCTGTATTCTTAATGCATATGCAATGCATACCAAAAGGTTGAGAACACCCGACCATCCCACCCACATCTGCTTTTTGAACATCCCATTCCAGATTTAATTATCCCTGTTAAAATTACCCCCAGTTTATTGTGAAGGCTCTTCATTAGATTTTGGAGCATGGCTCATTTAGACACAAACACATCAGTGAGGTCAGGTACTGTTGTTGGTCAAGGAAACCTGGGATGCAGTTTGCTAAACAGAACAAATTTAAGCACTGACAACACTTTGCCCTCTTAGCAATGGTTTCTAAGTCACTGCAAATTGCCACTGAACTGTCCTAGTTGTTCTGTTCTCAACTAACACGAGTTAGTTGAGATCAGGGCACAACTTGGTTTATGGAACAAGGAATTATATATTCTAAAGCACAATCTATCCAATGAAGGTTAATTGGGATTCTACCCAGAAACCTGAAAGTTAGCTGATATTCTAAAATTGAACACAAAGATAGCAGGAAGATTTTAAAAACCCATTGGTTACACTGTGGTTAGTTAGTTCTGCCATTTGTGGAAGGATATGTGGTGGCAGAGCAAACTAACTGATTAAATAAACATCAGTATGATTAAATGAACATCTGTACAACTTCCATGCCTTCGGCACTCAGGCAGCACTCTTGTTCTATGACCAGACTCCCTCCTGTGTGATATTGCTTTAATAACATCCATGCTAATAATGAGGGCATTATAGACATTCTATTGTAAAGTATAATACACCAGGCTTTAATAATCCTATATAGTATGGTCTTGATAATAGTCAGCAATAATTAGGTGTGTTACAACTGGATGTAAAATGGAAATCTTCATTTGCACAGAAATGCTTAGTTTAGATATTTCTTCTGTATATAAAATACTCACTGTGGGTCCCGAAAGTCCAATATCTCCTTTGTCACCAGTGTCACCCTTTAGTAATGAAACAAAGAGATGAAAATGTTGACGGTAAGTCTTAAACCTTTTTAATGATTTATTTATTTATTATTATATTTAATAATCAATGAACATTATTGTTAAACAGCCATGTAGTCCTTAATTTTATGATTGTAAAATAATACTTTTTTCTATTATAATAAATTGGGATAGTTTTAAGCATGTGACTGACCTTGGACCCTTTGAAGCCTGGTGTTCCTGGCTCCCCTTGTGCTCCCTAGATTAAACAGTAATCATTAATATAAGTCTATCCAACACTATTTTTTTATTTTGTAGGGAAAAAATGTAACTAATTATGTGAAATGATTATTTAAACTGGAATTCGTTTCATTCAAGGGCAGGGTGGGGGTGGGGTGGGGTTATGGGGTAGTTTTCTTTTAGGATTTCTTTTAAGTAAGAGAAATTCCTATTATTATTATTATTATTATTATTATTACTACTTCAGACCACTCTTTTAACTGATGGAGAAACCACCTGTTGAAACAGTCTACCATACAAAGATAATTAATTCCATATTGCTCTTTGAAAAGATCACCAGTAAATGAAAAGAGAGAAAGAAAAAAAAAAAAAACAGGACCCAAGCCTTAATCTCATTCAAAGCCTGTAATTTCCTTTGTAAGGTCTGGTCTAGTCATTTATATCCTGTCTACACCAAAACTCAACTAGAAGTCTTTATGATCAATGTAAATATGCCAACTGGAAGCTTTTTTGATCGTCTATATCTCCACTTTTTTTTCTCTTCAGTGGCCGATAGAATTATGGCCTTTCTAATAACTGGCCACTAGGGGGAAACCAAAACCCAGTCTTTGGAACTAAGAAACACCTGGAACTACTGTATGCAAGGGACTAAAGGACTTTTTAAGTAATCATTGATAATCAAAGTGCTCTGTCTTTTAAATGCCTCTGTTGTGGCTAAGGCTGACCTTTGGTCCAACTGGGCCTATTTCCCCACGTTCACCCTTTCCTGGTGGTCCCGACTCTCCTCGTTCTCCCTGTTGAAAGAGACATTTAAAAAAAAATTATTTTCTTTAATCTATTGCATAACTTTTATTTATTGATAAACATCTGAATTATGAAGACAAGCATAACACCAAAATTAAAAGAGAGAGAGAGAGAGAGAGAGAGAGACTCTATAGAATTCTACATGGAACCATGGAGCAGGTTTTCTTAGCATGCACTATTGCAAAAATACACTATTTGAAAATCCTATTATGTTAACTTATTTGTTTCTTTGAGGAAGGTTGGAAATGTCAGAGTTTCTAAGTATGTTTTCATTCAGAGTGTGTTCCAAGTACAGCCCTTTAAAGAAGTGGAGATTCGTTAATTTCTTATAACCAGATAAATCTTTTGTTGTTTCTAATACCTGTTTCCTAATAACTCTAGTTTTTCATTTTCTTTTTTTGTGGGCACTGCACTGCATGATTCTTTAATAATCAACTGAGGGTCATGCTCACTTTTGTAATGTCAGACTTTCATTCGCACAGAAATAATTTTCAGTTTTGTACTTCTGAGACCACACACACGCACGCACACACACGCACACGCACACACACACACACACACACACACACACACACACACCCTATCTTAAACCTAAAAGTAAATTAACAGTTACTGACTATCCAATAGCCAATGAAAATATTGCTTTAACCATGACTTTGCATCAATTATTAAATATATAATTATGACCCTTGTTATATAATGGTATGTTTCTGAACACTTTGTCTCAATTTTAAAATTACGATGTGTTTATTTAGGCAGGATGAGTGACCCTATACTGGATTACAGCAGCATATGGTCAAAGTGTAGATGCCTCATTTAGCACAGAAACACTGATTTTGTCCAGTTCAAGTGTGTACATGACAAGGTTCATTTACCCACCTTGGTTCCAGGTAGTCCTGGCAATCCTGGTTCACCTTGAGGGCCGAGAAAGCCTGGTTCACCCTGTGGTGGAGGAAATGCTGTTAAACTAAAGAATCAGACACTGAAGAATATTTTAGTACCCAAGATGCACAGATATAAACATCACACCGACAGTGTCATGCAAAAGTCTGGGCACCCTGATCAAAATACATGTTACTGTGTTAATGTACAAGTAACTGAGCAAAAGATGACCTAATCTGCAAAAAGCATAAAAGTAAAGATGACACATTTGACTGTTATTTTAAAAAAAGGTTCAACGTGTAAATTATCATGGTTAAAATAAAGGAAAAGGAGACCAGAAGCAAATGTTTGGGCTCCCTGCATGTCCAGCACTTAGTATTCTCCCCTTTGGCAAGTATCACAGCTTGCAAACCCTTTTTTGTAACCAACTAAATGTCCTTCAGTTATTGTTTAAGGGGGTTTCACTGATTCTTCCTTGTGAAAGTACTCTAGTTCTATCAGATTGTTGGGTATCTGTGAGGGCCATGCCAAAACCTTCAGCTTCTGTCTCTTGAGGTAGTCCTCAATTTGAAGGCATGTTTAGAACCATTATTCTGCTGCTGAAGCCATCTTTTTATCTTCATTTTTTTACACACAGTGTAATGTTTGCTTTCAGAATTTACTGATATGTAATTGAAAGCATTCTACCAGTACAATGCTTTCCATGCCACTGGCTGCAACACAAGCCCAAAGCTTGATCGAGCCACCGCCATGCTTAATAGTTGGAGAACCCTGAAAATGTTTTTTTTTTTTTACTGTTATGTCCAAACAGTTTCAGTCCACAGGACATGTTTTGGTGTTTATTTGCAAACCTCCAATGCTAAATTCCATGTGAGGATCCAGAAAAGGTGCTTTTTATACATACTCCTTTTTTTTTTTTTTTTTTTTTACAGGAAAATAGCCTTTCTAACAATAATACAAGCAGATATGTTTCTGTTGACTGCCATTTCTTTATTACATTAAAAACTAAGGAAATGGCTACCTGATGGTCTTCATGTTGTCTGCTTATAGCCTTCACCTGCTTTGAGGTCCTCAATTGCTGGAAGGCTGCTTAGAAGAGCCCATGGTTTGAGCAGTCTGAGTATTATAAAACTTTGAAATTTGCATCACTTCACCTTTCTTAATGACTTTAAACAACAAGTGGTCAACTGGTGTGCCCAAATGTTTGCATGGTGCTCCTTTCCCTTTTAAACCTCTCTTAAATTGTACCAAGTGTACTAGGCCAAGGTTTAAGTTGTCTGGCTTGCAGGCATCCTGTACACTGTTTATCATCGTTTATGTTGGTAGGTCCCACTTCCCCTTGCGACCCTTCTATGGGCATCGAGTTAAGGGCCTTGAAATGACACTAATCTTTCTTAAATGTTGAAAAGATTGTGTCATGTTTAACTTTAAGCCTTACTAACATAACAATTCATAGTAACAGAAATTTCAAGCACAAATCTTTGCATACCACTGTATATTAATGTCATTCCAAAGAAAGCATTTAATAACACAGTAGGGCACTGTAGGTTAGTGAGAGTTATAGTTCAATAACTACTGACTGAAAACATATGAGGATGTATGAGAAACAGCTGGAATGGCTTAATCTTCTTCAATTATGCACCGAACACTCACACACTTAGGTGCTAATAGCTCCCCCATGTGGGAAATATTGAGAAATATGAGTGTGTACGTGAGTAAGGTAGAAAGCCTGGACTTTATATCTAAAATATCAATGCAAACCTACCGTTTTTGTACACATAAAATGCGTTAGAGGAAAATCTTTTTGTGCTAGGATTTTAAACTGAGAAGAAAACTATGCAAGAAGTACAAAACCTTGTCAGATAATATTATCCGTTCACAAAATAGAATGTGTCAAATTTACTGTTTATTTTTGTTCTACAGTCTACACAGAAAGCCATTAATATAAATCCAAGAAGCTGGCATGTACCGTATTTATATGCAAATGAACACACACTGTGTGTAATTATAGTCAATACGTTCATGACAGGGAAGAATTGTGCTAAATGCACTTGCTTCAGGCCTGTACTGACCCATGGTTGTTATTTAGAGAGTGAGGGCAGGATCTGGAGGAAGCCAATCATAACTGTGCACTTCCTGACCCAGTGATGGCTAAAGCTGCAATAAGTCATATGCAATAAATTTGCATCAGTCCACAAATCTCCAAAGTGCATGAGTGGACTACTTTGACCCAGTGGAGACAAACCTATTTGCTCCTGTTTTCACACAACTGGAGCAGAATGATGCTTCCTAAAACAAAACCTGTGTGTGTTAGTTATTTCCAGAAAGAGAGAACTAATGAATACATTTGGTGGGAATAAAAACTGCTTATTTTTCCATACCGATTTACACGACCACAGAACCGAATGATGCACGTTTTCTCACGTTTTCGTTTAAATAATTACTGGAAAAATGAAATTTTGATATTTCTCTGGTAAATAATTAGAAAAATAGATGCCAGTGGGTAGATTGAAAACATAAGGGAAAGCATCTCTTTTAAACAGAAGACCTGAGGGCGGAGCATGAGAACAGCTTTGTAAAAAGAGCAGTCTGTACTGTATGTGCTGTGTTCTATGTCCATAAGCCTTTGTGCATTTCAAATTATAAAACAACAATTACTGATGATAAATAAAAAAACAACAACAAATGAAGTGTCCCATTAAGTCACTCTGGTATGGTGGTGCGTTGTCAACTTGTCATCTGTAAGAGATTTTTTTTGTGTTGGATTCAGCATATGAAAAGTTTGGTTGCATTTACAGTGCATAACAAAACAGTGTTAGCATTCAAAAGCTCTCAGCCCTTAAATTGGTTTAAAAAAAAAATGCAAGTATTTATACAAGCCCCAGAGGTAGCAAGCATACAAAAAAGTGGTGCAGTCAAACAAAATAAAACAGCCACAAGCATCATGTCATGCCTACATTCGCACATTTAAGTGTTCAAGCAAAGTGCTAAATTAAAGCATGAAGGAATTACTTTTAAATTTAAACTCGGAAAATATCTACACATGAATCTACCTCTGTTAAAGCCTGTTCTGGATTGTTTAAACAGCATCAGTAATTGATTGCAAAACAGAAGAGGCTAGGCTCAACCCAATTAATATCTTTTCCACACATAAATCTAAAGAATTTAGTTAACCAAATTACTAAATAAGTGTGATCAAGCGGACTGCACTGAGTCATGGACTAGCGTTAGGCCGCTGTGTACGTAGGTGGATTATGGGAACGGGTGTACAGTTAAATCACCAGGATTAACTCCTACAGGACTAAAATCAGATTACTAGAATTAATTTCTAACTATACAGGAGTTAATTCATCACTAGTGATTTTACTGCACAAAATTGAGAAGTTTTTGGATGAAGACACGACAACATTTACCTTTATTCCGGGAAGTCCAGGCAGCCCTGGAAGTCCTGGTTCTCCCTACACAGGAAAAGTGCAAGAAATTACAGCCAAACCAAGCTAAGCCTCCATTCCTGGCCCTGAGCCTGGAAAACCAGCTCAACCACTAAAGGTTTCACTCACTGTCCACTACACCACTAAATCAGCCCTCTGTGTTTTGACCAACGTGACAATCATCAGTTCGATGTTGTGGAAGCTAACAGAATTGGGCGTTTAAGGATGTTTCAGTTGGGTGACTTCCATGGAAATCTTGTGCACATTTTCAGGAATCGCAATTCCCTTGGTCATTGTGTCAACCAGCATGTTCGAACTGAATTATGTTTAGCATGCATGCAAAGTGGATAAGAGACCACATTTCTGAATACTGTGGTGTCTCATTCTTATCACTAAAGTCACTGTTATGGTTTTCAACAGACATGGGTCTATAATTATTGCACTGGAGGCTAAGTAAATCATGAGAAAGTGGCGAAGAAAAGCTGAGTCTTCAGAAGCATTAACATATCATTTAAAACATTTTCATTGTTAGTTAGGCATTCATGCTCTATTAAAATTAATGCGCGCAGGGAATGTAAGTAGAAACATTTTTCAAAACAGATCTCAGGCGACAGATTGAGACTTGCACACTTCCACCGCATCTCTGTAAAGCACTGAAAATATGATGAACTATTCTAAACAGAAATAGCTACTCGCCACTTAATTTCATTTGTATCAATTATTCAGAGTAGATTATCTGTTCTTTCAGGAGAAATCAGTACCAGTTACAGAGAACCGTGTGAAACAGTATGAAATAAAGAGACTAAATGGCTGTAGTGTGATATTCAGACATGGTGTTGATGAGGAAATGTGTTTAGTACAGTAGTAGAGCTTGCAAAGATGTCCAATGATGCCTGAATTCCTCCTCAATGAAACCTAAGTCGTGATTATCAGAAGCAGTCAGTGCTCTGATGTGAGCACATCACTTCAAATTATGTTTTATTTTATTATCTTAAGGTAGCATTTTGTAAAACATAGGGTTTTGTCTTGGAGCCCCGTTTAGCTAGTGCTGTTTTACCTTTTGCCCACTTCGTCCTGGTTCACCTGGTTCACCCTGTAATACAAAATTAAACCATAAAGCGTATAATGATATTAATCATATTGTGGTGGGTGTGTTAAATAAATAAATAAATAAATAAATAAATATTCTGAATTGTTCAAGTGAATTTTACCTTTATGCCTGCAGCAGAAGACCCTGCGTCACCCTGAAGATTGACAAAAAAATTTTTTAATCGTTGTCCTTAGAGCCATTTAAACATTCAGTTCCTGAATTATAGTTGAAGCAGGGAATTCATAAACTTCCTAGATTAAAAACAAAACAACTTCCAGATAGTGTATGATTTACTATAGTACATATGTGCCAAACCACTCACTTCTAAGTATCTGTGTCTCGTTAAGTTCATGATTTTCCAGACCAAGCAAATGACAAAGAAAAATCGCTATTGTTGAGTTGAACCAGGGTGTGAACGCTGGCACAGCAGATACACAGGTGTGATGGAAAATCTGTTTCGCTGTACAATTCTGTTTTCCTATCCAAGTGACTCATTACCATAGAATGCGGTGCAACATCAAAGCTGGAGGAAACATTTTATATGATTTTCAATGCTTAATCTATTAAAACCATAATGTTACAAGAAAATACTCATAAAAAATAAACAGATTATTTCATATAGGATAGAAAGGATAGAAATAGAACATGGTTGTTAAATGGCAGTGTGTGAAGGCATATCCCGAAATGTGTAACCACTAGCGATGTACTACTGTGGGTACATACCTTAAGATTCATGTTTTGTGTGTGGAGGCAATTGCGTTGGTTTTGATATCTATTGTCTCATGCTCAACGTTCATAGTTAACAGATCACCAGTTTAGCCTGGTGATCATCCTCCTTATTTAAGCTACTGTTTAGTTTTTTGTAGTTGGTTTAGTATTGTGTCTGTCATGCATTTGATTTGTCCTATGGCAAATATTCATTTTAATTCTTCGTATTCGAGTATTGTTTATTCAAACTTATGGTGTGCCTGCTGTCCCCAATCCCTGACAAATATGAGAAATAGAGTGCTTATAATGTTTTTTCATTAAAATATACATATAATTTGCCTTAACTGAACAAACAGAATTAGTCAAGCACCCCACACTGGCAGTAATTCAAAACCAATGTGATCACCTTAATGGAATGTAAGCAAATTTAACAATATAAATGTTTCTATGGGCAGCACAGTGTCATGCCAGAACAGTGGGTAGCAAGGTTACCTCACAGATTCAGAGGCCCTGGTTCGTTTATGAGCTCAGTTTCTGTCAGTGTGAAGTTACATACAATATATTCTCCTTACGTATATGTGCTTTTCCACTGAGTCATTGCGTTTCCTCCCACCTCCCAAAAACATGCTGGTTAGCTTATTCCTGACCCTACAGTACGTGTGAATGATTATGTGTATGTGATGCCCTTGTGATGGAATAATGTTCCATACAGGATGTATTCCTGCCCCACATCCAGTGTTCCCAGGATAGGCTGTGGAACCACTATGTTGCTAAATGGGATAAAGTGGTCACTAAAGATGAATGAGTAAATGAATGTTTCTATTTTTTGTGCAAGCTAGTTATGTCTGATTTCATTAGATCCTGATGTAATATGCCAGGGGCTCTTGAAATCCACTAATTAGTCATCCTTTAAAAGGACACTCTCTTATAAGTTGCTCAAAAAGGTCACTTTAATTTTTTTGTAATTATATAAAAGCACTGTTTTGACAAATGGACATGGGACCTTTTCAAAAATGAGACTGTTACTCATCTATAATTATAATTTAATGGATTATAGTCTGCATTCAGATGAAGGTTAAATAAAAAATATGCACAACAATAATAAGTACAATATTATTTCAATCAGTATAAATAATTCTAAATCTGAAGTCCGAATCCTCAGTTCTCTTATCTGATGAGTATAAGCATTTGCTTTAAAGCCTGATCCTGCTCTAACAAATTACTTTTTATGAACAGCCTATATTTGATTTAATGACAGGAGTAACTGACCTCTGATATTATTAACAACTAAACTAGGATATTTTTTGAAGGAGGTTTGTTTGCTTTTATTGTGATGTCTATATTGTCATCATGGGTTTCAAAATGATCAAAAATGTCTGCAATGATTTTTTTTAGGTTATCTAAAGTGGCTAAGGTTGTGTATGTCAGCTTATAAGGGCATATCATGTACTGTACATCCAGAGAAGAAAAAAAAGAAACGTGTGTTATTTTTTTAACCCTCTTTTTAAAGGGTTCAACATTTTAGGAAACTGCACTTAAAGACACTTTTCTGCCAGTGAAAGTGCAGGGGTGACACTTTGACAGTCAGTCTTCACACTTAGCTAAGAAGGTTTTACAAA
This sequence comes from Clarias macrocephalus, assembly GCA_011419295.1. Taxonomy (NCBI): domain Eukaryota; kingdom Metazoa; phylum Chordata; class Actinopteri; order Siluriformes; family Clariidae; genus Clarias; species Clarias macrocephalus. The sequence goes on along the minus strand of JAAGKR010001558.1, from coordinate 49,202 downwards.
TCTTTAAGCAAACTGACTTAAATTTGTTAAACTGGCTCCTTACGTAAAAAATATATTTGTATTAAAGGTCCCTAATTTTACTATTTCTTTAACTAGTCTTAGGTCACATATTTCAAAGCTTCAACTGAAATACCACCCAGATTTTTTTTTTTACTTCAAACTCCCTTTATTTCACTCTTTTTCCAAATGCTCAGTTTTAGTGTCTATGTAAATGATCTACTGCTGAGCCACGCCCCATCAGGGCTGAGCAACAAACCAGGGTTTTTTTCTTATATGAGGTCACACTAGGGGGAAATCTAATTGGCTTGTTTAAGCCTTGGGCGATAAAAAATGGAAAAAAGAGAAATCAGCGACAGAGTCATCCATCGGTTTTCCCAGATTACCATACATATGATAGATGACTCCTGCCCATAAATGCACAAGACTCTGTCAAACATCCTAGAAGGAAGCAGCAAACATTTTAAAGCAATGTATCTTGTTTTTAATGGAACAACAGAAATAAAATGTGTGGCCAATAACAATCACTGGGAAAGAGTTTAATGCTCCACTGGGATATGATGTGCAAAAGGGGAACAGAGGGCACCAGATGATTAGTGCTGGTGGGAAAGTCAATGAGTGAGAGCGGGAAGGCTGGGCCCTCTGCCTGCTGCTGAATTTAAGTTTCCACATGAGTTCTGCATTCAGAAATTGCTGAGGAATGCATGCTCTGGGTTTTATTAGAGTCATTAATGAAAGTGCACAAGGCATACTTAATTTTTGCATTTTCCCCTAGCCATAAACTGGCTTACTAGTTACAGCTGGATATCACTTAACAGCTAAGTGCATGTATGCTACTACATTCATAGTTTGTCATTTAAATTTTATATGTATGCTTGTGTAATCAAATGTATTAATGTGAATGAGTGCTTCAAGCTGAACTTGCTAATGAGGTATTAAAATGTAAAAAGTGCATTATTTTAAAAATTCTACTTGTGATGTACTACTTGTGATTTCATGAAAATTTGCCATTTAGTGTTGTATTATTGCCATTTAGTGTTGTATTTATCCATTGGAGATTAGGTACTAACATTCATATGACCTGGACAAGAAAAATCATGCATCGCCATGGATTTCCCGCACATATGTATATTGTAAAATTACATTTGGACTTTTATGAAAAAGGTAAAGCAAAAGAAAGTAAAAAGACACTTTAGCTCAGCTTTACTTCATTTAAAGTCCAGCTGAGCAAATTGAATTAATAAACCTTAAGTAAGATACACATCCATGTCAATCAACAACTGTACAGGAACAGAACATTCTAACATGTAATGCATTTTAATTAGCCAAATGTTTGTGGATATGTGGGCTTCCTCAAACTGTTCCCACAGAACACAATTGTACAGAATGTTTTAGCATGCTGTAACATTGCAATTTCCTGTCACTGGCACTAAGAAGCATCAATGCCTGACCTTACTAATGCTCTTGTGGCTAAATGAATAAATCCTCACCCCCACACCCCAAATCTAGTGTAAGGCTTTCCCAGAAGAGTCAATGTTATTATAAATGCAAATTTTAAATAGCAAATTTGGGCATGATAGTCCGGTGTCCACAAACTTTTGGTGATACAGTATAAACTGTTTTATAATGTGATAGAGATACAGTAAGAGGAACGGCTCTCCTCATAATCAATTTATTTTTGGAAATTTGCTGCCCACATAAATTCACTTAGGTCTGGTGTCATATTTCACTGGGAAGAGATCATTTGATTACATTTTGGTGGTGATAAAATCGGTATAAGCTTACAGAGGGAGAGAAAGAGAAAGAGAGAGAGAGAAAGGTCCATCCACAGTGCTGTTAAACTCAATTCTCTGTTTTGATGTCATAGTGTTGCACAGTAGCCTGACAAAACACTCTGCTTAACTTGATTCAGAATATGTGTAAAAAATGTCTTTCTTTTCACATACACGGTGGTACTAACTCCTAGTAGAAAAAACCTAATCTTTGGTGAAATGAATGAACGTCATCTTTCTGAAGTAGAGGTGTGGTCTTAAAAAGCGGCTGATACTCTAGTTTCTGGTCTCAGTATCAGTTTCACTTGGATTTGATTCCCACATAACCGCTCAAGACTGTTCTTGGATTTATTTTGTACTTGGTAATGGTCTTGACTATAGCCCCAAGGAGAGGATTTGAAGAAAATGGATACATTTAGAACGTCATTAAAAGACTCTTTTCAAGTGCATTTAGGCTACAATAAATGAAATAGAAATTCCATTTCATTTTCATCCATTAGGCCATAGTAATGGACTGGTAGTTTTTCAACATATGTAATCAGGAGAGTGATTAATTCAGCCACAAAAAACTCAGCTGTAGAGGTGATGAGAGCTATTCACAGTTATAGCTCTACAGATAGTTTGGTTGTGGCGCTTTGGTGCTCGGGTTGTTTGAACTACGTCAGCTTGGCTATAATGATTATTCTTAGCAGAACATGGGAATTTGTAGCTGCAGACGGTCTCAATAGCCCAGAGACAAGTAGGGCACTATGGTTGCTGGCAAATGACTCGAATTAGATTTGCCTTCAAGACTATGAGGCGCTACACGGAGACTGTCACTGACCTAACCCTGATATTCATTAAATGCTTTCTCGCAATCCAATTAACGTTTACTTGTGCAACGTTTTGACCAAAATGCATAATTTCCACCTCAGAGATCTTCATACCCAATTAATATTTTTATACATGTCAAGTGTTTCATTAGCAGTTTAAACTATAAAAATTTTACTTTTTTTAGTGTGTGTGAATTATTATGATATTGTAAAAAGTCTAAGTTTTACACATTTTCCCACAGTCATTTTCCTGGTTTATGTCAATTCATGCATAACATTTCATTGTTAATACACAACATGTTTTACCCCATCTGTTACAGTCAGGCCACAGCAACTACAGCAGCCATTACATTTCCACTCAAGCAAGATCAATTATTTTTTTGCTACCCTGTCCCTTGCACGCATCATACTGAACATTTGGACATGTTCTCACAGCTTAAATCCCAGTTTTCACTACAGTATATACTCTTTCATGCTTGCCTTGCTATTACAGTGTTACCTTTGTTAGCCAGATTCTGTTGTTTTCCCTTGAATTTATAAACCCAAATTTTGGGGTGCTCTGGATGGATATCCACAATGAGAATGTCACAACTCGCTATTCACAAACCTTTATGGAAAATTTCAACTAAATATGCTAGACAAGATGCAATGTATCATGCCCTTAGTCACTGGTGAATCACACTTAAAATGTCCGTCCGTTCTAATCAATTCAATACACGATGGCACTCCTTCATCCAAGAACAAGGTCATTAAGTGACAAACGTGGAAAACATGCAGCCGTCATGCTGTTTAAGAACAATTTCTGTCTTTTCTTTTACATATGCACACATATTAGATAGTAAATTTTCCATTGGGGAAATCGTACTGCACGGAAGTGATTTAGACACAGGTCGTCTTTACCCATCACTTTTCAGTACAAATGTTCATACCTCTTCTATATGAATAATATGATCAATATAGGAGGATTTTCCCTTTCATCCATGAAAGAGTACAGTAGGAGTTCTGCATGTCAGTCAAGAAAATGTGTAAGGCATTTTATTTTCCATGAATACCTGCTTCCTTATTCAAACACCCCCCCCCCTCCCTTCTTCCCCCAACCTCCCTCGTCATTTAAACTGTTTTACTGCAGTAAGGTAGATCAGATCAAAGCTTTTATTCAGGCAACAAAGTTTTATTGTAGACCAGTTTCTTTTTTGGACTGTCTTCCATGCATGGAAATAGTCCCACATCTGTTTCCTACAATGCCTTTTTTTTACTTGGCTGCTGCTTGTGTGCACTACCACTTTGACAAAAAATGTCCAAAGTGGTAAAAAAAAAAAGGGAAAAAAGAAAAAAAAAGGTTGTACTCCTATGTGTAATAAATTGGTGGAGACACACTGGGAAGATTTCTGTTTCGCAGTCTACAAGGATCCACACCCCCTTAATGTAGTGTGAAGAATGTACACACCCTCCATTAATACATTATGTAAGGTTTAAACATGTTCACTTTTTGATGACAGTGAGACATTTTGGTATGTTGTGATTTTATAATCAGCCAAGTGTCAAATACGTTTTGTAAATGGCTTTGTCTGGCAAAAGCACAATGGCATAGAAAGCATATACAAGAGTAACTGTACTGATGTAATGCTTAGGGGTTCTACTTCAGCTTGGGAGCATCCCAACCTGAGCCTCTAAGGCATATATATATATATATATATATATATATATATATATATATATATATAATATCACTTGGATCAACAGCATGTCTTTCCCCACTGCTGATGTGGAGTCAAAATGATTACTTTTTACTGTCTTATATGGGTATATGAAAGTGCTCAGTCATACACACTATAAGCCAAAGCTATAGAGGCAAACAAATGAATTTAATTTAAGTTTCCAAAATATTTTAACAACTAAGGCATATTTCCAACAGAACAGAACATTAAACATTTAGTGTAAACAACGTTTTTTTTCCCTAAGAAAGTTATTTCTCCATATAAAATGCATTCTATGGACAAAAAAAACTAGTGTAGGCTTTGCTGGCACGTTACTTCGTAATCATTTATTGAGGAGCATTTAAATGTTTCCAGTAAATACAGTATTCTTGGGAATGTGCTAAAAGCTAAATGTAAAAACAAATTAAGAAGAAATGATGTATACACTACTGCTGCAGACATTTTGTCAAACCCTTTTGTTCAAACTTTAGCCTCGTCAATTGAGTAGCAGAACTTTATGGTGACTTATGAATATCATATAAAGGATTCAGTTCACTAGAATTCAGTTACAGGTGCATTAACATGTACTTGTGCGGGTTTACCTTCTCACCAACATTGCCGCTTGGCCCCTCTTCTCCCATGTCACCCTGTAAGGAAAGGCAAACAGTAATATCAGAAATAAAAGAATAAATATTCATAAAAATATAAGAAATTCAAACAAAAAACTAAGATCATTTAATAAGGTCTGCCAATGACCTCTTTTAAGTTTTAGAGCATTAGCATTATTGTAAGGCACAAATGTCCAGATGTCAAATAAAAAGTACATTTTTGAGTCACAATGCCAAACTATGAGGTGGTATCAAAACGTTTCGAGATTCGTATGCCACAGACCTATCGCTTTCGGCGCACATCCTCTTTCAGACAATTTAAACTCTGGCAGTAGAATTCGCTCCTGACATTTTGGCCCCCATGGGACGAATCCTCGATGCACAATGCTGTGAATGTCGAAAAAGATGATGAGCATGCATTTGGTCGAGCTGCAGACCTGCCTTTTTCATTAATGGAAAAGATTCTTCCACTTTAAAGACTGTTGCTTCCTCTTAGGGTCATACCAATACACCCAAGTTTTGACACAGGTGATGATCCTCAACATGAAAGACGGGTTATCCAAGGCACCCTGGCAGAGTTCTTGCCGGACTTTGACTTGATGTTCCTTCTGCTCCTGGGTCAGCACTCTGTGGATGAACTTCGTGGCCACACGGTGCATTCATCATCCGTGAGTATTACGTGTTCCGTATGACACACTGACAATGGCAGCAATGTTGTGGATTGTTCTCCACCGATCATCATGCATAAGGTGCTGAATGGTTTCGACATTTTTTAGGGGTCTTCCTAATCTAATAAAGGAATCTTCCAGTAATGTTATTCCGCTCTTGAAGTGCATGTGGCATTCAAAACACCTCAAACAATTCACTGCAGCATCGCCGCAAACTTGCCGAACTCTTTGTTCTAACGTGCTGTCCATAATGAAATAGTAAATGTAGTAACGCACATGGTGGTAATAGCACAAGTTGTACAGCTCCCCATGTGCACAGAACAATGAAGATTGGTGCTCCCTGCGACTGTGCCTGCAGCCTTGTGCTGCCATATGCTGGTGTAGTCTCAAAACTTTTTGATACCACCTTGTACTTACAGTTATTTTCTGCATGAAAGACATTTATTTAACAGGTAGATGAAACAGTAATAATCTTAGTTAGTTGATTTAGGATTTTCTTTAAGAAATGGTTATTGTTTTTCATAACTTTTATTTGTATCCTTTTATTGGTTACTAACCTAAACTGTTTTATTTTAAACTGGTTTAAATTAACTGACTATATAATGTTTATGACCAATTTTACAATTTTTAGACCTTAGCTGATACATAGAATCTCTTTCGACATTTTCAGGTCCATACATGTTTGCTTTTCAAACAGTGTCTGTAGAAATTGAAATCATAATCTTAAGTGAGGAGTCGATTTTTTTTTGCTTCTCCAGCAGTAACAAAGTCAAAACAATAATTAAGTTCATGAACTCTCTTTATACAGCTGGGTCATGTACATCTAGAAGTTTATGTTGAGAAATGTGAATTGCTCTTTGTTCCAAAATAAAATTGGACCAGATCCACAGTTTAAAGCTTCTTTTCACACATGTAATGTTATCCTTATTACAATCTACATGTATTGATAATTGCTTATGAATTGCTTGTTATGCAAGGAAGAGAATATGTCAAATACCTGCAACTTGCAATTGCATCTTTTATATGGATTTGCCCTGACTGGTAGATTAGTTGGTTGGTTGGTTGGTTGGTTGGTTGGTTGGTTGTTTGTTTGATTTAATTGATTGATTGATTGATTTACCTTTAACCTAGGAAAGTTTTTCATCTAGCATAACGTATAAATGTAAAAACGCAGCTTTACCTTTTCACCTTGCTCTCCTCTGTCACCCTAGTTGAAAAGAAAGACATGTTAAAAGTTCAAAAGTCAGACAGTGCAAGAGCAAGGAAAATAATAGCACGTGCTTGTTTAGATTACATCTATGATTAAGTTCACATTCAATTAAGAAATGAAGCTCATGTTACAGCTGTTCCTTCCACAGATGACCTCAGAAGTAATTGAAGACCATTTCCCTAGGCATTGCGCCTCACTTTAAAATAAACATTCACATGCAGGTACAGAGGGTATGATACAGTGCACAGAGGCAGGACAGACAGAAATATTTGAAATTATAAGTAAATATTTGCAGTGATGGACATGATCCATATGAAAATGAAGCAGAGTGAAACAAATTGTAACAGTTGTTGATGATATTCAATATTCTTGCGATTTCTTGCATTTGTAATGCTGATGAAAGTAAATCATACAGAAGCTTTGTCAAATGATTTTTCAAATGAACATCAACACATATCTGGTGGTTTCATGTTAGAAATAGATTCTGCTTGTGATTGATGTTATAACAGAAATCCATCCGCCTTCCAAAACACAAAAAACAAAACAAAACAAAACAAAAATCTGAAATCTGAAATGGATTCCATGATTGGAGATAAATTACACATCATGTGCCACAAACCTTGGCACCAGGGATTCCATCTAATCCGGGCATACCCACCTCCCCCTACAAACAACAAAACACAGAATGTGACCCGATCAATCCCTCTACAAAGGAAGCCATGATCTCTTGCACCAGGGGAGTATCAGGAGTCCAGATAAAGTTAGTGAGTTCTCATTGTCATTGACTTTTTGTATGGAATGTACAGTTTCTATACCTGTAGAATTACATATCTGAAAACATTAATCTTTTTTGTTGTTTGTTTGTTTGTTTTAAATGTCTCCAGTAGTCCTAAAGTTGTGTATCAGTCTTGTATATGTGCATTTGGCTTAAAAATATATATATTCTTTATCTGATAAGATTAAAAAATATTTGAAAAAATTAAGCTTTATTTTCAGAGAATGTGGTATAGTTATGCTAGTGTAAAATATGTCTAACATTAGTTTCTGGAGCTGAGTTGATCTTCATATGATGTGAAAATAACACATCGTTATAGCATGAGGATTCAGTGGTGGAACTAATTTGCTTTATAATGAAACCTTAAGGCACCAGAGATGCATTTCATGAGGCTTGGCACCCAGCAGTCCAAATACAGGCACAGAAATTGCAATGTTGCAATGTTTCCAAGTGACTCCTTTCTGAAAATGCTCTTTCTCTGTTTCTTATGCACACACACAAACACAGCCTACTTTTTTCATATCTATTTAAAGACTTGTGAAGATTTGTGTGTTAGATGTTGTCTGTCTTTTTTTCTCTTGCTCTAACAATACCAACAATCATTTTTCTATGACAAATGTTATCACTATAATATAACTCTTTTTAAAAGCAGTTTTGTCCTCAAAAGTTTGTCATAAGATCCAGATGTAGATAAATTTCAACATGGAATGAAAAGTATTGAGCTTAATTATTCAAGCTCAGATACAGCATATTTAAAGCAAAGAAAACCAAGACGGTAAGCACTTAAACAACACCATGAACACTCCAAGATCTGACCCATTTTTAATAAATTATAAGGGTTATTAGTTGCTGTAATTCCTGACTAAGCACAAGACTAAGGTCAAGATCGGCATCATCAACATGGTGTTGAGTTTCACCATAATGCTGAGCTGTTACTTAATCTGGGTTGGTCAGAAAATAAAGCTTAGTCTATTCATTTCCTCCTACACTGAATGAGTTTGACAGACCATTCCTTTAAGCTCAATTTGGATATTTTTAAAGCATGAAGGCAAAAGTGTCATCCCCTCCTCCAGCAAGTTCTATACTTGTTCTGCTTCCACAGCTTTCTGATTTCCATCTCTATCTTTGCACATCTGCTTCCCTTTTGTCACTTATTCATGAGTTATTTAAAGCGTGCCATTTCTTTGACTTTTCTTTAATGATTTTGTGAATTCTGTAGGTTTTAGGAATTAGAAGACATTTATTCTCTGTTGTTCCTTCATGTGTATAATCCTTTTTTTTTCATCTCTCCATTTTATTACTGTTACTATTGTTCTCTTTTTCTAAAATTTGACCCTGAAGTTTTTGGATTTGGTCTTAGACCTTGTTTTGAAACATTATCTTTGGATTTTGTTTAGACATTGTTGACTGATAGATTTATCTGAGTTTCTATTCAGTTATTGTTGTGGCATTACAGAAAACCTCACCACAAATGGATGGAGAAAAAAAAAAATCAGGTTTACAGAATGTGCCATTGCAGAAACAATTGACTACAAAAATTTAACAATTACCCCATCTAAGGTAAGCTAGGTACTGTAGAAACTGTCATTACATACTTCAGCTCTACTGACAAAAAGAATATCACTCAGGCCAAGGCTAGAAATACTAATGCCTACCAACAATATGACATCAACCTAGGCAATTTCTGAAACTATTGTTGCAAAGTACTTTTTAGATTTCAATATCTGTGACCTTCTCTGTCTGAAACCTTCCGAGAGATGGCACAAAACTGTCTACTCAGAACTATGATAGAGTCTTCCATTTTCGAAACAGTTGTTAACTGTTCTACAGAAAAACAATGGTTACACCTTGCTCAGGGAATGTGTACTGAAGCAGAAGTTTCCCTGTACTCTCTGCACATAGTGGATGTAGTGAGCCAGCTCTTATTACCACTTTCCCAGGGGTTTCAACAGTGTTAGAGACTGCCAAAACAGCTGACAAATTCTCTTTAAACACATCCACCCAAACAGCCAAAAATCCAGACTACCTCTTGAAAGTAGGAGACCCATCTTTCATCTCCTTCTACTAAGGGTAAACCGGTGCTCATCCCTCTGAGGAAAATGGGCCTTTACAGTTATGCAGACAGCCAAAAACATACAGTACAGCCTTCTACACACCTATGTCTATACTGTAGAGAGTGAAATAGCTACATTACATTCTTCCCCTAATCTACTGTATCTAGGGTAGAAATCCAGGTTTTGGTTACACACACATTGATACAGGGGGTAATTATCACAACTACAGGTATATCTCAATAAATTAAAATATCATCAAAAACATGATTAATTTCAGAAAATTAACTTAAGCACATTAATGTAAAGTTAAATGGAAAGAAACAATATGGTAGAAAAAAGTTGCACAAGCAACAGGGATAACTGCAGCCTTGAGAGGATTGTGAAACGAAGCCCATTCAAGAATTTGGGGGAGATTAAACAGGAGTGTACAGCAGCTGGAGTCTGTGCTTCAAGAGCCACCATGCACAGACGTATCTAGGACATGGGCTACAACTGTCGCAACTTGTGTCAAGTCACTCTTGACACTGTCAGACAGTATCAGAGATGTCTTACCTGGTCTAATGACAAAAAGGACTGGACTGTTGCTCAGTGGGCCAAAGTCCTCTTTTCAGAGGAAAGTAAATATTGCTTTTAATTTGGAAATCAAGGTCTCAGACTCTGGAGGAGGAGGATAGAGGCACAGAATCCAAGTTGTTTGTAAAATCCTCACAGTCAGTGGTGGTTTGCGGAGCCATGTCATCTGCTGTTGTTGGTCCACTGTGTTTAATCAGGTCCAAGGTCAGTGCAGATGACTACCAAAACATTTTTAAGCACTTCATGCTTCCCTCTGCTGACCAGCCTTTATGAAGATGCTGATGTCATTTTCCAGCAGGACTTTCACACACTGCCAAAAGTACCAATTCCTAGTTTAAGGACCATGGAATCCCTGTGCTTGATCGGCCAGTAAACCCGCCTGAACTAAACCCCATAGAGAATCTATGGGGTATTGTGAAGAGGAAGATCTGAGACACCAGACACAACAGCGCAGAAAAGCTGAAGGCCGCTATGGGAGCACCCTGGGCTTTCATAACATCTTAGCAATGCCACAGACTGATCGCCTCCATGCCATGCTTCATTGCTGCAGTAATTCATGCAAAGGGAGCCTTGACCAAGTATTGAGTGCTGTACATGTTCACACTTTTCAGTAGAAATTTATATATATATTTTAATTGGTCTTAAGCAATAAAAATTTTTGCAATATTAAAATCTAAGATACTGAATTTTAGGTTTGCATTAGCTGTAAGCCATAATTATCCAAAGTATCCAAATATTTATAATTATCAATCTTGAAATATATCAGTCTGTGTGTAATAAACCTATATAATACATGAGTTTCACTTGTTGAATTTAATTCCTGAAAGAAATAAAATTTTCGATGATATTCAAATTTATTGAAATGGACCTGTATAAAATGAAAACATACATTATGCTGGTCTTAAATGGATGCAATAACATGGCCACTGTAATACCATGGGCACAGCCTCTCTTTGCCCATGCCTGCCAACTTGTTGTGGATGTTATATTTGTTCTTGTAAACAGGATCAAGGCAACCAGACTACTGTAATCGTTAGGTACATATAGGAAGCTGTGTTATAACAGACAGCTTTATATTTGTACTTCCACTGCATCTGCAGTATTTTTCTTTGTATAAAAGAGAAATGGAAACCTACACCTCTGCACTGATTACCATCGTCTAAATGCTGTTGTGGTTAACTGGTACTCTTCTCCCACCACTTCCAGAAGCCTTATAGCAGTTTGCAGTGCAAGGTTTTTCTCTGGGTTAGATGTGGCTTTCCACTCATATGTGAAGAGGATGAGTGGAAAAAGATTTTTCCAACCACATTTGGGTATTATGAATATTTAGTAATGCCATATGGCTTTGTTTATGCTCCTTCTGTGTTTCGGTCATTTTTTAACCAAAAGCTCAATTAGATAAGACTCATGTTCCTCTTGTCTGCAGCAACCAACTGTTAAGATAAGTCTGTATATCACTAACTGGGCATCAATGTACTGTATTGCACACCAAGAACACCTGCTCTATAAATATTAATATATACTGTACATATACACCCCCCAAAGCCTCATGTAGTCCTTCTAAATGTCCTGCCATGCTCAATCATCATTTGGTAACGTTGTCAAAAAAGTTAAAAATTTTTTCAATTTCTTAAAGGCATTCCTAAGACTGTTGTTTCAGACCATTGTAGAGGATCTACCTCCTAGTTATTGAAAACATTTATAATATAGAAAACTCTAAGCATCCCTTCTGGCTATCACACATAAATAAGGAAGCATACAGTATACATTGTATACTGTAAGATATAAAAATCACAACCTGGATTTAACTAAGCTAAATGTTTAGGGGCTTCCATTGGATAATTAATGTAGTGATTAATATGGTTCAGGAGCTTATTATTTCTTGAATAACTCTGTCAGAAAACATATACTGTGGGCGTGGCATAGATGTAACTCTGTTTCAGAAGGGATAAATTATTGTCCTGCCTCAAGAAAGAAAACAATTCAGGAGATTTTTGAAACGTCTAAATTGGGTTAAGAACTGTAAAACGCATGATTAAAACCTGGGAAGGATAGTGGTGAACCATCATCTTTGAAGAAGAAATGCGGTAGTAAAAACATCCTGAATGAGCGTGATGGGAGTTCATTGAAATGCATACAGCAGTAAAAACAAATCATGAAAACAACTAAATTAAAACTCACAGCTATGTTTAATATTGCTTTCCCACAAGCACAGTGTGAAGAGAACTCAAGGGATTGGGATTAAACAGCTGTGTTTCCTTTAGAAACCCACATATCAGTTAGGCTAATCAGAAAAAAGGCTTTCAAGTTGCTAAAAACCATAAAGAATGGACTGTTGAGCATCAGAAAAAGGTCATGTGGTCTGATGAGTCCAGGTTTACCCTGTTCTATAATGATAGGTGCATCAGGGTAAGAATAGAGGCGGATGACGTGATAGACCCATCATGCATATTTCCTACCATACAAGTCTTTATGATATGGGATTCCTTCCAGATCTAGGTTCAGCAACGTTATGTGCTCAAAAATTGAGGTCCGCTGACTATCTGGATATATATCGGATGATCAGGTTCCACCATCAATAGATTTTTTTTTTCTTCCCTGATGGCACAGGCATATTTCAAGACAACAATGCCAGGAGTCATCAGATACTCCCCTGGGCAGAATATGTCTAAAAGCTTAAGAAATGTTTATCCACTGGCTTATTTTCAGTGTGTATTTGGATCCAATCTGCCTTTATTAACTGGAGTTCAGCTGGATGATTGTCCTGGCTTTACTTAAAGCCTGTAAGCAGTAATAACAACTATAACATGAAAGTACTGTATGAGCTGATATTATAATTCCATCCCTAAAATTGCATACAATATCTGTAAAAAGGGTTGTTAAAACTTACCTTCAGTCCATCAATCCCTGGAATGCCAGGTGGCCCAATGGAACCCTATAAATAAATAAAAAATACCCTTAAAATAATGTTGATTTGATTTGATTTTTAATTAAATTAAATAGGCCATTTAACTTCCATTGGATACGTTTCTCGTCTGTAAGATACACTAGTACTAACCACAAAATTCCCATGTTGATTATTGAATATGTTTGCTAAGATTGCCAGACCAAACATCTTGTGTGTTGAGACTGGAAAAAAGACACCTGGCATAAAAACTGACAAGAAACAGAGCTCTGCTATGAATCCTACAGCTTTTGAATGTTAAGTAGTGGCTTGAAGATGTTAAACACATTGTTTAAATCATGTCTACAGCTTTGCCTACAACAGTAAACTATTACTGTACTATTGATATAATCTCAATGTATCAATAAAATCTGCAAGATTTGAGATATTCTTTATCCACTCATTCTAACTTCTGTTTGAAGAAAACCCATTGACTTGTAATGCTGCCTATATTTTGTCTAAAGGTCCTGTACAAGATATTTAAATCAGACATTTCTTTTTGCATGAAAAATTGTTGTTTCTCATGCTGTTTGGTAATTTACTATAATCTTCAAGCATAGTCCATGGTATAATCAAATTTTTTCTTGATAACTGCAGTTCAAAAAGTATTTACCTGTAGTAAATACTTCCATCAATATGAAAATTCTCGTAAATACATAGTGCTGAGGTGACAAAAAAATACAAATACCTTTGTATGTTACATCAACCTTGGGATGCATTATCCCATTTCCCTTATTTATGACTCGTTTGAATAACAGTTAGACTTAAAAAGAATATCTTACTGTACCTTGAGACCTGGAGGACCCTCTGGTCCCTGGAAAAAAAGACAAAAATACCGAATTAAATGATATAATTTTTTCTGCCAGCACAGTACTTAGAGACTACCCTAACCTGGCAGAGAAAGGCATAATAATTTAATTGTAATTAAAACAAGCTATTCAATCCCTTTATGAAAAAAAGTGCACCTATAATGTCCTTCTGTGGTAATCACCCATAGGATATTCTCATGGATGCTCATAAACCTGGCCATTCAGCCTCTCTTCAGCCTAGTGGAGCAAAGACGCATTTTAGTTGCCACTTACATCATAAAAAATTTCTTTTTACCTTTTTAACTGAAGTGAAATACAAAAATAAATTGTATAATGTCAGTGGCAACTAAATTGTTTCTTTGCTCCCCTGGGCTTAAGAGAGTCTTAAAAGCCAGATTTATGAGCATCCACTCACTATGGTTGATTTCCACAGAGACATACTAGGGATGCGCTCTCACCAAATCTGTTGAGACTATATCAGACACTAAGAGGTACTGTATCTAAGAGGATCTTCATAAAAGATAAATTAACTGTGGGCCAGGTATTAGTTCTACTGTATGTATGATGAATGTAATAAATATGCGCAAGTATTTCGTCCAATTCAAGTTTATATTTAGCTGACATACTTCTTCCTAATGCAGTGCTGAGGATGCTATGCTGTAGACATTTTATGGCAAACTTTGTCCGGGAGCAAATGACATTAAAATGATTCTTTCAAGTGCATAGAACTGTTTGTCCATGTTGTGAAAAATAGCCTAAAGAAATGATTACTCTTGTCTCTAACCAGCCTTGACCCTACAGTCGTCATAGGCCACTGCACTTCATCACTCCATGAGTGGGTTTCAGGAAATCTCTCTGATCCTGCCCCTGTTGAACAGCAGAAGGCTAGTGCATGGCACACAACAAAAACACTGCTATCTCGCTGACAGATTGTGAAAGTTGGCCCATTGTATAACCACTGTGATGAATCATGGTGTGTACTGAGGACAAGTTCAAGCCATACTGGATGTATCAAGTTCGGAACTCCTCTGTTCCCCTGAGTGATGAATTTCACAGTAAATATCACATTAGGAGCCCAAGAGCAGATATTGTCCATATGTCTGCAGACAATGCCTGTGGTCTATCTCGTCAGACGTTACATCTTGCCTACTCAATTTTCCAAACTAAACAGAACTAAACTAAAGCTTTGTCTCAGAACTGAGGAGATTAGTCAGTACTGAAAGAAAGCAAATAATGGGGTATTAGGCATTAATTTAAACTATAAATTATACTTTTCCTGTTCTCTCATGTTCTTCCTGTTTCTGCTTGGCAGTTTAAAAGAATGAGAATACTCCCCACAGTTATTGGCAATAGACACTAAAAACCATAACAAACCTCTTTTTACTGGCTTTAATACAGACTAATGCATTCACCAAAAAATCTACATTAGTTTACTTTTACAAATGTATTTTAGGTACTTGATCATGAAACACAAATTCATTTTTGAATAAGAAAGATTTATGTTATTTATTAAAGTAACCTTAATAGCTCTTAATTTTAGCTATGTCATATTTGTACAAGTAAATCCTATATATTATATATTGTACACATACCTATAAAAACCATTGTGTCCTATGAACACATGTATCCTGGCTCATTCATACAATTACCAAATCTGCCATATACAGAATGGGATTATAAAAAGACATAAAATAATACAAATACAGAAAATGGTAAAATTGACCATAGAATGGTTACTGATGCTTTATGGACTCGTTTAAGTATTTTAATAATTGCTAATCTTCTAGAAAAATTTGTGCACATTGCCTGGTCAGATTTTCCAAACTTTAACTGCCCAATGTGTGCTTGTGGCCACTCTAGCCTCATTTTGGTTTTCTAGCCTGACAAGATTCGAACCAAATCTGGTCTTCAACTGTTGTAGCCCATATGCCTCAAGGTGTAACGTGTTGTGTTCTCTATAATGCCCTTTTTGCTCACCATAGGTGTAAAAAGTGAGTTATTGTAGCTTTCTGGTAATCTCAACTAAGTATGTCCATCCTGCTCTGATCTCTTTTAACAAGGCATTCCATTACAGAACTACCGCTCACTAGATGTTTTTTGTTTATCGCACCATTCTGTGTAACCCTCTAGAGACTATTGTGAGTGAAAATCCCAGGAGATCAGCAGTTTTTAAAATACTCACATCAGTCTGTCTAGAACCAACGATCATGCCACAGTCAAAGTAATTGAGACAACATTTTCCCCATTCTGATGTTTTACATTATCTGAAGCTCTTGGCCTGTATCTACATGGTTTGATACATCGCTCTGCTTCGTTATAATTGGCCCAATAAATAGCCTCCATGAATGGGGAGGTGTGTTCATAGTCACCCTATAAAATGAAGCTCTTTTAAAAAACAAAACAAATATGGGCTACGGCCCAATTATAATTTTTTTCAAGTAAAATCCCAAAACTATGATTTAACTTGCATGAATACAGCTATATCTGATAATATTTTGGAGATTTTATCCTGATTTATTGTGTATATACAGTAAAACATGACAAGACAGTGACAGTCTTGGATTGATAGTAAATCTTATTAGAAAACAAACATACTACCCTGTCTTATGCTGTGATATTATATTATGGTAACAACTGATTAATTGTCTCTGTGTATTTGCTTAATCGTTTAAATAAAAATAGTTTTTCCTACCTAAAAAAAACATTTGGCAAATACAACATAATCTGCAACCATTACAACATATTCTATCATGAGCCTGCATATGACTCTTTCTGCACACCACAGAGTTGAGCACCTCACTGATGTTTCATATTGAGTATTCCACCTCTACCTAGTAAACCCCAATTACAAGCTATGGCCAAGAGAGAAAACCTGGAAAGCAGAGAGTCTCTTAATTTTACCCAGAGCAACCTTATGGCATTGATGATTCTTGATAGATTCTGCAAATATATATATATTTTTTACTCATCTCTGCTCCATGAGAACTTGATCGTAATATCAAGTTGAAGTTGAAACTTGATCTAAAGACATCCAAGTCTTGGATGTCTTTAGAAAACCATGGAATTTTGTCCATTTGACAGCTGGATCTCTAAGCACAACTTTTTACCAGGTAGTCCTTTTGCCCTGGCCAGGTGCATTGCATTGGTCTTTATACTCTTTTCCAAAACCTATTTTTCCTCAAGCATTGTTTATTACTGCAAAAATAATCACAATAACTTGATTGTAAAAATTACTTGATTGTTTTCTCTGTTCCCCCAGGTGACTACTGTTGAATGCTGAAAGAGTTTGTACACTCTCATGAAGAAACAGAAGCCAAAATAATGAGGAAACCTAAGAACTGAATGTGTTCTGTTTTCAGTACAAGACATAAATACCGTAGGCTAGTCAACATTTTATTAAAGTTTAAGTTATGCTTTAAGCATTCATTTAAGCATTAACTTTTTCTTCCATATTAAGTGAAATAAAGTGATTTAGTCATAATAAACTATCATAAAAGCATGACCTATTGTGATTTTCCTTGAATGCAACTTGGATACAATACATAAAATGGTCATCGTGGCCATCCCTATACTTTGAAACATACTGCCCATATTTGTATACTTGATAGTGAATAACTTGGTCTTAACCGACATACCTTATGAAATCATTGCTAGGAAACTTTCCATAAATGTGTTAATCTTAAACGGCAGTATCCCGTTGCTGTTAATTAGAATAGCCTGGCCTTTATAAGAAGCGCCATGTGTGCAAAACAACCAAACATTTCTTGAAAAGACACCATGACACCATTGCGGTTCCAACTTAAACTGCTTCTAATAAACCAGTGTTTATACCCTAGTAATATTTTGCTTTAAGTTAGAATATTGAAAATGTGATGCAATCCTCAAGTAATTTCCCTGTTTTGAATTGAAAAACAGACTTTTTGTTTTTTCGAAAATTACTATTGGACAGCTAAATAATGTTAAGCTTGGTTTTTACCATATTAGACACAGTTGCATGGTTTGGCAACCATCGAGCAGAATATTCCAGGGAATTATACTGTTCGAATGATTTGTTTTTGCAAAATGATAACAGTAACTTTTAGAAACAATCTACAGTGAATTCTTCCCAGATTTTCTTTATGAATAATTCCTACTCACCAGTCATGTCATACATACCGTATTATATGACAATGATTAGGTCATTAATTAATGCATTTCTTTTGGGTAGTCTGCTCTCATTCTTCTCTTTTAATAGCACTTCTCCTTATTTGAGTCTTATTTATGTTTTGTCCAAATATAGTTATTTATGTGAAGTGTAACATGTAATTATAGTTAGTAATGCCATTAATAATTAGTATTAAAAGTAATCAATTAGTAAATAAAAAATAAAAAATCTCACTGAAATAAAGTGTATCACGTAAAGTGTACGAAAATAGACTGGATAAGATACTTACCATGGGGCCAAGCTCTCCTGGGGTTCCTGGGTCACCCTATAATAGAGGAGTGGGAAATCAACATAATCTCTAATTCTAATAGTCTAAGGAACCTATGTTTAATAATATTTGATTAAGAATGCCACCACATTAGATAAAATACTACTATAAACTTGAATTATTATACTACACTACATAGTGATCTCTACATATTATAAAAAGTAAACTGAAAATCTAAATACAGTATAAAATCCCATACAGTACATATGTTCTTTTTGAACATGACATTTCAATTGTAGCCCCCCTTGCTGTTCTGATAACCTTCACTCTTCTGAGAAGGCTTTCCACTAGATTTTAAAGTGTTACTGCAGGAAATTGTCCACTTAGACACAAGACTAACAGTAAGGTCAGGCCCTAGTGTCAGATGAGAAGGCCTGAGATGCATGCAGTGTTCTAGATCATTGGTTCCTAAACACTGGGTCACAACCCACAGGTGGGTGGCAGGAGATTTTATTTGGGTCAACATTGTCACGATTCATGTCTGCAGTACACCTTTCGGTCACATAGTCAACCTAATTAGTTTTCAACCACTGTCACAGTTTCTATCATAATTCCTCTGGCTGTTAAAGTGAGAGAAGAGGAAATAAAAGTAGTCTGTGAATTCCACCTTTGTATAAATGCATTTATTTGGTGGCATTTGCAAAGACAAATTCCATTCTTTTTCCTTACGGATGATCCCGTAAATGGGTCGCCACAGCGGGCCATTTGTCTCCATCTAACTCCATCATAATTTTTCTTTAGTCAACAGTAGCCCAATTTTCACAGATATCCTGCTGATCAATGGTACCTAAAGCGACCGATCTGGTATGAAAATCTTTTTCACTATGATCTGCATATTGATTTGGCTCATGTTTTATGACGGATGCCCTCCCTGACGCAATCCTCCCTTGTTTATTTGGGCATAGACTACACTAAGATTACACTGGCTTGTGCAACCTCTAATGGCTTGTGACCTCAAAAGTTTTTAATAACACCAGTATTTTAAGTTGTGATTTATCATATCCAGCATATTTCAGAATGAGGTGATTTACCTTTCAAGGAAATAAAGTTATGTGTAACTGGCAATAAAAGTATCACTAACATTCGTTTATGCACATATAAACTTTTCTTTTGATTTATAAACAATGCCTGTTATAACAATGTGAACTGGGTCGTGATGGTTTGCCATTTTTAAAAAGTGGGCACCTAGAAAAAAGGGTTTGGGAAATGGATCCTGTCCGAGCTTATCCCAAAAGGGTTCAGTGGGGTTGAGGTCAGTCTCTGTGTAGCTTACTTAAGTTCTGACAATGTGTTTATGGATCTTTCTTTGTGAACAAGGACATTGTCATGCTCAATCAGCTTTTGGCCCCTCATTGTCTGCTTCCAATGTTTTGACAAGAACTACATATGGGTGAGATAATCAGGTGTCCACAAAACCTGGCCAAATAATGCATACTGTATTCTGTATCATTGATTTGATAAGTTTTTGAAAGCATGTTGTAATGCTGCTCCTTAATGAAATAACAACTCAAAATGTTGATAGACCAGTGCATATCAAACTGTTGCATTTTTTTAAAATAATTCTTTTTGGTATTATCTGTCTTTTTCTGGATCTTTTCTTAGTTTTCTGGAGTTAGTAACTGGAAAGAGAACAATAATGATCTTGTCTGGAATGAAGAAGCATTTAACATTTTGCATGGTTGCCACAAATCAGTGAACACATCACTTTGCAGTCCTTGGAATGCTTTATAATGGTATATAATTGATATATTTTACATTTTCTTTCTCCTTTTTATCTTTCTCAGAACGTACATAAATTAACACACTGTCCCTCTGACAGTATTAAACACATGGAAAGAGTTATGTTTAGTGGAAAGCAGAAGTAATATAAATCAATTGCTGGGGTACAGACAGATTGTTGCAAGCGGGAACATATTTGAGATGTGGACTTGCGCATGTTGTGGGTTATGGTGTGTTTGTTGCACCCTGCCTTAAGGTACATTTTTTTAGTCAGACTCTAAGAAACAGTAAACACTTACTGGTAGCCCTGGCGCTCCCCTGGGACCATCCTTCCCTGTGTCTCCTGGGGGTCCCCTGGGACCAGGAGGACCCGGTGGTCCAGGAGGTCCTGGAGGGCCTGCTTGTCCCTGATCACCCTGAAGAACAAATGGTACAACATAATATTGCTAACACTGACGTCAGAGCATTAGTTAGCACTCAACAGGAATAGAGATACTTCCAGTGAATGAATAAAAAGGCAATGAAAGTAGCTTTCATGAAGAGGGATAATGAATCATAAAGTAGTTTAAATCAACTAAGTACACTATAAGACAGCAGACATGATGTTAGCCTTCTGTTTTAATTCATTGATTTAAGGCTGTGGTCTATAATCCTGCTTTGAAATGCCCTTTCTGGAATTTTAATACATATATAACTGATTTTAAAGATTTCCAGATTTCCACGTAGTCTGCAAGATATTTATATTTAATTAAAAAGCATAAAAAGATTTCTATTATTATTCTTGTATACAATGTATGCACTATTTAGTTTAACATGGGCACAAGAAAATTAAATTAAGTGGCATAGGCATGATTTAATTCAATTATCCTCTCAATGTAACTAATTAAGAAAACTTGGTCATGTTTTGGTTAATCTGTGCTTTCCTCTAAATTCAACATCCCTACATTTAAGTTGAATGAATAACCTGACTAAGCACTTTGACTATAGCTCAGGTATAGATCATAAGTCCATTATAGACAGAGATTCAGTGATTAACGTCTACTTTCCCTGGGATGCATTACAGAGGTATATGAATAAATGCTACCTTCCATGACATGGCTGTGAGCAAAAGGATTCAATTGAGTATAAAGGGTGAATGGGCTTTACCATCACCAAATTAATATTATTGTAAAATACACTGCTCACAGAAACCTACCAGAGAGCTCAGTGGGCATATTATTTCTTCAAAGAAGAACACAACTTTATTAAATCTAGAAATCAAAATTATGAGCCTTGGTTCAGTATTTCATGACCAGGGTAAACTAAATAATGTGCATAATTTAGTATATCACACAGATGAAACAGAAAAAATATATTGTGGCCTCTCCAGGGTTCTGTATTTAATTTATCGATGCAGTCACTCTTTATTAAATGGAATATTTTGTGTAGACTCCTCCACTTAACTTGCAATGATAGTGCATCTGGGGCGAATGCACATAATTTTTTACTGAACTCTTATATTAAATAAATCTTTGGACATTCGCTGTTTGCCACATTTAAGGGCATTTAAAATTACTTATTGCACTATTAATGATTTTCTTTGTAGACAGTTTAAAGCAAATAAAAAATAAATGAGTACTCAATAGCTATAAAGTTCCACTACAAGCATGATCGCTATTTATTACTGCATATGTTTTGTTGCCCAGGCAGAACCAGAAGAACCAGAAGGAAATGAAGGGAAAAAACAGTGGACTACTGATAGAGAAGAGTGAGGTCAAGCACTACCTTAATGAGTCGACGCTTAATGAGCTGCTGATCAGCAGAAAGAAAGCCATGATTGATCTTAGGGAAGACCATCTGAGCAGGAGTGAGAGATCAAGAGGTCGGAGATCAAAGGTGGGAGAGGTTGGAGAGGAGATAGTTGAATGAAGTCCCAGAAGAAGAAGAAAGTGGAAGAAATAAAAAAGCATAAACATAGATTAGATCAAGTGGTTGAGACAGGCCAAGTTCAGTGCCTTCAAGCATGAGGAGAAATTCACACTTTTCTGCAGTGATGGTTTTTAAAGTGTAGACTACTGTATATTTGGTCCCAGATGTCTGAATTACCACCTCTGGGGTGTTGGGACACCCACTTAGACTTCATCAGCCCCAGGAAACATGTCAATTTTGCCTCATTGAATGCACTGTCATCACAGTAATGCTTAGTGCTAAGCCAGACCCCAGGAGCTGCACACACTGAAGTGGAGGTTATTTTTTCTGGTCATTTATACAAATATATGTCTGTGAATATTATATATATATTATATATTATATATAATATATATATTTTTATATATTATATATATATATATATATATATATATATATATATATTTTTTTTTTTTTTTTTACATTTATAAGCTATAAAAGTACCCTGTTGTGAAATACCTGTGGTAAAATATGGGCATTCACTCACATGGTTAGTCTCCAGACCAAATCTTGGTTAGTTTTTTACCAGCCCTGTTAAGCCCATCGTCCTCAATCTGACTCCATACAGCAGTGGCTCTCAACATGGTTCTGTATTATGTGTTAGTTGCTTATGAAACCCAATGAGAATGTGAACTTGACCAATACTGTAGATGAGCAGTTAACTATTTTCTACGGTGGTTTTGATTCTCCTGATTTAAGGAAGGTGCACTAAAAATGTATATATATATATATATATATATATAAACTAAAGCTCTGTAAAGTGTTCTCCATTGCACCATACATGCAGAGTTCTACTATATTGTTTTTTATTTTTTATAATTGATATGTTTCTGCGTTTCTTTAATACTAAGTAGCTACTAGGCTAGGTGACTCAGCCATGAATTCAATTCTTGATGGTGAAAAGTGCTTTGGCCTTTAGCAATGTTTAACAGTCATTAGCAAACCTCAGTCCTTACAATGAAATTAACCTGATCAAAAAGGAAGCAATAACAAACTCAATTCCTTAAAAGCCCTTGCTTTTAAGTTTGAAAACCACTGCCATATAATATTCAGAAAAGAGCTTGTTCTTTATTTGGGATGCTAGCAGTTGAAATGCATAACTGCTGTTGATTGGACTTGATTGATTAAATCAATTTGTTCTTCTGTTATGGACTTGGTCTTAGTTGAAAAACAGTGAGAAGTTCTGGTTATCTCAGTGTGTGAGCCGTAGAGTCTGGCTGAGCAGCTGCGCCACCCAAACAAACCTTTACAGTCAGGATTTGATTGCTGTGTAATGCAGCCATGGAGGGTACACCAGGAAGTCCCTGGGGACAAAATCGCATAACAAAAACAACAACCACATAACATGATAATATGGATTACGTAATCCACTGGACAAGTCTACTGAGTAAGTAGCACTTTGGCAAATTTAAGTTCAAGACATATCACCCATAAGGCTACGCAATTTGCATTTAAACTAAAATATCTTTTATATGATTTATAATATCATATATATAATAATAAATGCCAGACTTTCCATGTCTGGTGCATTACTTTATATCTGCCCATCTGTTTTAAGTGACAATTTAAAAAATAGTTTGAATGTTTATTTTGAATAAAATGATTTTCCAGGAAAAATGTGGCTGTATTTTTATGTCTGCTCTGTCATCCCAACACAACCTAAATGTCTGTTATATATCTATTTAAAAAAACATTCCAGCAATTAGTTGAACAGTGGTTTTTAAACAGTTGTCATAAAAACGTGGGGAAATACCATGTTTATGGGATATTCCGTTCTACCATGTTTGGGAAGTAATGGCATAGGTCATTTAAAAGAGGAACTCTCAGGAAACAGCTGTCTACTGTTTCGGTGGAGAAGTGAAGAAGATATTCTTTCAAACAAAATTATAATAAATCTAAATAATGAGACATCACTACAGGATGAGTTACTAACAACCACAGACATCCTGACAATAAAATTGGACGCAAGCAAAAGGGGATCACTGAGAGATCTTCTGACAGAAATACTGCCTTGGCCTTTTGAGTTATGTAGCGCTCCACTAAACCTGGAGTGTTGCCTTCGCTTCATTTTGTTAGTTTTACAGTAAGCTTGATCAATTTGCCTGGAGTCAGTGGGCTTTGCTCTGATCCCAGTACATTATATAAGAAGACTGTGGTTAATATAAGCTGCGTTTATATGCCATTAGTTTGGCCACATAGTAACTGTCCCCGTGTTACAATAATGCCCTTACCAGCAGAAAGAAAAATGTCTGACATGAGTTAACCAAAAAAAGAGTTCAGTTTTCACTTTTCTCCTTCAGTTTTCTCCTTAGGCAAGGAAAAGAAGCGTCACAATGCCTCACTAGATTATTTTCAAACTAAGCATGGAGCTTTACAGTCCTTACAATCCCACTGCATACATGAACAGTTACTGTGGTTGATGCAGAGTCTTAATTATTAGCAAATAGTTTGTTCTGACTGATAACAAGTGTTGCTGTGAATTTCATGCTTTTGGTCTGCGCCCAAAGCTAAATCTGAATCTGAACTGCTCTGACAGTAGTGATGACCTGATACCTATAATCTGGACTAGCATGCATTTATTAGACATTTTTCCATTTTGATGAACTAAGCCAGCTCAACTGAAACATGAACACCATCTTTTATGTTAAAATATCAAATTCCTTTAACCACAGTGTTTATGCCCAGTTTAACATTATTCGTTACAAGCAGATTTGAGCTGCTCTTTGTACATTTAGGTTGTGTGCAGCAGCCAGTGTTGGAGGTAATGTCCCTTCTACTTATCCTCATCTTATTTTTGTCCTCCTTTGCACCGAGAGACCAACGTTTAGTTGCCATAAAATGATTATCTATATTTCAGTGCAGATGGTTTCAATACATTTAAATAAGTGTATTGCCTGAATCCTGAAGGTGGCTCGGTGTACTTGGCTTGTCATGCATTTTACAAACCTCATCAGACTGATCTTAAATCAGTTTATTTTTAATGACAGCTTGGCTTCTGAATCATAGCATGCAAAACTTTTTTTTGTCCTGGAATAGATTTTGAGATTGAAAAATGCTTCTGACATTTGTGGAGAGATTGCATACTGGCTAGGTTCTAAGATCGCAACTTCATTCCAGTAAAGGAGCTCATCTTGAGTTATACATCTGCAAAACTACACAAAAAGACTTCCATTTCTTGTTCTGAATGACAATCCTAAGTAAATTTGTCAGGATTCTGAATGTTCAGTCAGGACCTGGATGATGTGCATAACTCTTGTCAATGACAGAACTTTTCCAAGACCGTTGGTTCATGTGAAAATGGAAACTCATGTATCCTCTTCAGAGTAAACTAAGCTACTCTTTTTTATTGATGTTGTTTTAAATAATCATTATTATCTCAAAATTTCATGACATTATGAACATTACTTATTTACATTAAAAATGTAGGTATTTGTAAACCTAGCAACTGTAAAATCTATAGTTAGTATCTTATAAAAACTAGTCTTTTTTTTTTTTTTATTAGGACTCAACCAAAGTAGGCTGTACATTGTGTTTTGTCTGAGAGGTACCTTGGATATTTAGCTTTCATGTCATATAAATCCTGGATAAGTGTAGTTTAGGTTCCTGAAATGTGAATCCTTCACATTATCCATCATTTTATTATCCAAATACTTCATTATACAGTTAAAAACTATATGACACAGAGCACAACTTAGCAAAAGCTTCTGTCTGTGCAGTAACTCAGAGTAAATGCAAGAAGTGGTTTTTGTGGTTAGAGTATAAATCAAATTTTCAAGGAGCAGGAGAATGACACAGCCTCAAAGTGATACACAGTAAACCACAATCAGTACGGGATTGCTTTTTTGCAATCCAGGAACATAAGCGACAGCGTCACAGTTGATGAAAAAGTTCGGGATTGGCTATGTTCTGTCATCACAAGTTAAACTCAATGTGCACCCACATGTGGGGCAAATTAATTAGAGACACTTTTAGTGCCTGGTCCCATTCTGGAGTCTATCCAAGATAATGATAGATATAAAGAAAAGGCAGTGAGTAACTAGGCAAAGAGAAGGCACATAATGCAATAAAGACAGATAGACTTAATAAGCCAGTCACAGTTAAAGGAATCCCTGCAAGCAGATACTGGAATGAGATATCTGAGTGATTTATTCAATAATTTGCCAGCTGTGGCAAAGTGTAGACTTCATAATCATTTTATAAGAGGTGTGAATTTATCAAAATGTCAAACAACTGGGATGGAAATAATTACGTTCTTCCAATGAACTCTCAGTTTTTAGTGCTCATATGTCATTTTGAAGTAGAAAAGCATCAGCTATATCAAATTACAATAAACTCAGTTACATTTGTTTTTGTTCCAGTCAAGCTTCCTCTGTTGAGGGCAGTCAATCCCACAGAAGCAATCAGAGGGCATTGACCTTCCTTAATGCCTCAGGTGTTTATAGTTGAACCCTCCTGTGCCTGCTTTACTTATTCTAGTGAAGCTTCGTTGTGCTTGGAAAGCTTAAGTACGCACTGTCAACAAAAAAACCCATGCATCTGAAACATTCCATGCAATATCCACAGACATAACACAGATTTCTCAACACATTGAAAAAAAAAAGTGCATGCTTTAGAAGACCACATACCCGCGGTCCCTGGTCTCCTTGATCGCCCTATAAAAGAAAAAAAAGAAAACAAAATTGTAGAATACAATTAGGTAACATCATCCATACAAATGGACAGTGAGGCTGGAAGAGGAGTACCACCGAGACATAATTCAAAATACACTGATGAGGAAAGCTAATACCAGCAGCCTCAAGAATTCATTGCGGCTGAGGGGAAAAACACTTACCATAACAGAGAGCGAGGCTGACAGGGGTTTAAAAGAAGGGCTGAGGTGAAGTGTGAGTAGAAAATGGGAAAGTGTACTGTATATATACTAATATATATATATGGAGGGAGAGGTTTGAAAACACAAACTACCTCATTCAAGCCATTGGCTTCTTCTCTATCAATAGTTGAGTAATTTTACACCTCATATTATTATAGATTTTAGGAAAAACTTAATATGACTGCTGGTTTTTAACTTTTTTTTTTTTTCAGATTATTCATATGTAAAATATGCAGGATATCAGGATTGCAGTTACAGTACAGTAGGCAGTGTTCAAATTGCTGATCGATAATTATCGTTGATCTTTATATCATTTCAATCAGTTTATCGTGCTATACAGAATCATGTACATGGACTTTGCCTCCCTGACAGACCCGCATTTCCTGAGTAGCTTAACTTTGGTGGTGCTCAGAGTTTGAGTAAGGTATGTACTTTATAATAAAGTGATATATTAATTTGTGCTGATGAGTGCTCTTATTTCTTCTTGGTTTGTCCATCTAGAGGTAATACAAAGTGCTAGAATGTCTTTCCAAATACTCTCTGGAATTACACTACAGCCTGGATTGGATCTGGACAAACCCTCTGTGATGTTTTCTGAAGAGCAGTTTTAATACTCAACTCTGGAAGTTTTTGCCATTTCGGCAGGAGCTCACTCCATGTAATCCCTGGTTAATTTATAAATGAACAAATGGGCAGAACAAACGGAGCCTGATTGTTGGCAGGAATATGCCTACTTATCTTAGTTACAACAAGCTACTATAGGTAGCTTAGCTGTAGTTTAGCTAAAATTATATTTTTAAAAAAGGCTAACAAAGTTATACGCTAATGTTAATTAGCATTTGATTGATCTACGTCAACACTCCATGTCTACCTTTGTCATCTGCTGCATTTCTTGATTTAAGACTATGCATTTAAGGCAATAAAACTGTGGCCAACTGTGGAAATGTTATCTCATTTGATCCACTTTCTAAAGAAATTTATATATAAAAAAGCAATAAAGAAAAAAATTGGCAACTGAGCGCAAATTGTTGCTATAACAACAAAGCTTACCTTCTCGCCTTTCTGACCTGGTGGACCCTGTTGGGGATTTTAAAAACAACAACAAAGAATTAGTGTTTGCTAACTCATTCTTAATATCTGTGCAAACATTTATCCACAAATTTAGCATCAACAAACACAAGCCTGTAATGAACTTTTTGTTATTCACTTGAAACCTGGGTGCAGTGGGAAGCATCGCTGCCTTACCATGGGAGGGGTCTAGGTTTGATCCTGAAGTTGGTTATTATATGTTCAGAGTTGACTATATGTTGACATGGCATGTGGTTTTCCTCTGGGTTTTTTTCCACCAACACTCTGGATGACTTCTTTTGCCCCCTTTTGATACTCCCAGTACAGATCATACTACATGTACTAATATAGTGATTGTTTTGAATATAATTAATATTGTCAATGTTAACAAGCTCTATGCTACAATGTGACCTGTTATTCAGAAAAACTTATTTTTTCATCTGTCAAATTACACCATAATTGCTATTTTAATTTGACTAATTGCAACAGGATGGCACTCTACACACCCAGGGTCAAGGGTTCGATTCCCTCCGTGGGTCTTTGTGCGCAGTGTTTGCATGTTTTCCCCATGTTTGTGGGGTTTTACTCTGGGTACAATCTTTTCGTCCCACAGTCCATAAACATGCAGACTGGGCTAATTGGTCTTTCCAACCTGTAGTGTGTAAGTAAGTGTGCTTGTGTCCAGGTTGTACCCTGCCTCATGGCCCGAGTCCCCTGGGATAGGCTCCAGGCCTCCCACGACCCTGTATATGATAAGTGGTATAGAGAATGAGTGAGTGAGAAAAATTGCAAAGGCTCATAGGCCTCCTGTACCCATTACCACTCTTCTACTGAACATTTTCTCATATAATTTTATATTAGGTTACATATAGATAGCTTTTTAATAACCCTTGAAACTGGTAAATATTTTAGAACTGTATTTTATTTTTTCATCCAAAGTGTCTACACTGCTCTGTAGAGTGAATTTCTTTTCCTGGCATTGAGGTAGAAATAATTCATTTCTGTTTTTTTCCCTCTATTTTGTGATTAGAATGAATGTAAGGAGGAAGCCTCTAAAGCACAAACACATATGGCTTTTGTGTTCAGACTTAAAGGTTTGACACTGAGGAAGTGATGGCACAGCCAGACACCTGCAATCCTCAGTATTTTTCCTTCCCCAGGGTTTCTCTGTTAGATGATGTGTGTGATGACAGCCAAAACCTGACAGGAATACTTACTAACACCTTACAGTGTTTTTCATTAAAAAAGAAGGAAATAGTTGTTTGCTAATTTAATGGGGTCAATGACCATATTAACTATTATTATCCTGTTATAAACGCTCAAGTCTGCATCAGGACATGTACCAATTAATCAGCTAAAGACAAAAGCCTCGGAATTGTGTCTCCTTGTTATTTGTGAGGCCAAGCTTTTTTTGGCATTTGACATTTTCCTCTTAAAACACAGCGTGTTACCATTACCTAAGTCACTTCATCCTGAGTCTGACATTTCATGGATCAGTTCCAGCTAATACTATGTCTGGACCTGTTCCTTTTGCTCCTGAACACTAAGCAGGTCTCCCAGTGAGATGAGAGAAGGTGAGAAGAGAAGCACAGACATGATGTTAACCTCTATCTGGGCTGTATCAGACCTTGTCAGGCTCATGAGCACAGATGTCCATCAGAGATGCATTAAATCCATTACCCTTGAGCATTAAATAAACATGTGTCCTGTTTTAGAGGTGAGGTGGATCCAAGTGCTGAAAACATTAAAAAGCAAACAAAACACAAACATGACACTTGTACAAAGAACATTAGAAACAGAAAAGAAAATTGTGAGCATCTGCAGTATGAAATTTGTGAAATGCAGTTGTCTCATTCTGCAAACCACAAAAGTCAATGAAGAAACTTACAATAAATACAAAAAACGTAAATGCAATGTAGAATATGTATTGTAAAAAGAATGTAGTTTTGATCATTAAGAGAAAAACTAAAATCTGTTTGGAAATCGAATGCCTTTGTCCACCCCACCAGAAGGTTGTGCTGTTTAGTGAAATTTAACCTGAATACATTTTGTGCAAATAAACCAAACACATTCATTTAGTAAAATAAAATATTAATAGAAAGTATCATCGTGTGCCGAACAGAACAATCACAAGCCTCTCATATTAGTCAATTCACTGATTAACTTTCTGACTTGCAAAGAAAATAAAAAAAGAATAAGAATTTCCCTAAACTGTAGTACAGAACATAAAATGATTAATATTTTCTATGATCAATATGGCTCATTAAGTTTGCAAATTAAAGTTAAAAAAGATGTGTCTGATAAACTTCACTGTGCTCTCTCTTCTGACTAGCAAAAAGCAGTTCAGGCATTACATGGTCTCGATAAAAGAACTGCACAACTAGAGCCAAAACCGCAACGAACCGAGAAAGACCTCCAACAGCACATCTGATTAAGTAGATATTCTGAGTATTAATACAAATATGATATATTTTTACTTAAAATCTCTGTTTTTGTAAGCACTCTTAAGCCTGATCACTTTAGATGAAGCTTTGGTATGAGTCTTATCAAAACTTTGTAATGGCTTGCTCAGTTTGGCTTGGCTTAGAACAGACAATGGACAAAGAGATCATCAGATTATCGAATAGCACTGATCGAAAGAATTTGCCTATGCGTGCACACACACGCACACACACACGCTCACACACACACACACACACACACACACACACACACACACACACACACACACACACACACACACACACACACATAGGATTTTGTCCAAGTAAAGCAAGTAACCTTTTGGCAAAGCATTTTTTTTTTTTTTACTTTCTTCATACATAAATCAAATACAAAAGTCAAATTGACACAAACGTCATCTGGGAATCTACTATCTTGCATTTGTTTGGATAAAATATTGAATGTATGGTTGAAAAAAAAAAAGGTTCTTTGGCACATTGGACCAAGGGTGCAGAGTAAGTCATGCTGAAAAGTAAGACATTCAAGCACATCAGTTAAGGAAAAGCATGTTTTTCTCATTGATTGACAGCCTATACTAATAAAAAAGCATAGGGGTCACTTGGTACAATCATACAGTATGGGCCACATGTCACATCTGTAGCACAATGACATATTGGTACAGCTATCTGTCAAAAAAGGAAATTATTTTCCCTTATACTTAGTTAATGGACAATTTGGCCCAAAGCCTAACAGTGCCTGAAAATTGTGCCATTGTCTATTTAAAATGCCTGCCAAAGGTGAATTGATTTGACGTTTTTTGATGTTACCATGAGTACATCATGTCTTGCTTTTCATGGAGATGATTACATATACTGTACTATGCAAAAGTTGTAGGCAGGTGTGGGACAAAAAGCTGCAAAGAAAGAATGCTTTAAACTTTTGCACAGTACATAACCTGCTAGCGCTAACGGCTAACCTAGCCATTCCTAAGAGCTTAACAAGTCTGTTACTCTTTAGCAGATAGTCGCAACCAATTAGCCTATCACTATTTAGGGGGCTTTTGGCCTGGGGGCCACAAGCAGGTACCTGTTTTTCCTGTTGACAGACTGTGTGAGGTCACAATAGGGGAAAATCTGATTTGCTTGTTTAAGCTTTTTTAAACCAAGGACATTCCAGTCTGAATGTTTTTAGGCATTCAGACTAGAGACCCATCTGAATGTTTAAAGTGTATTTAGCATAAAATGTCCTCTTAAAAAAGAGCAGAGACGAACTCTACAGTATGTTCATGTCAACAATATATTGTTGTAAAGGGTATACCTTCAAGCTGCAAATGTGAATCTTAGTAGGTTTAGTTACATTGGCAGTTTGGAAAATTCTTGTTACTTATTCTGTTTAAGTATCTGGTGTCAATAATTATGCAGTAAAGGACTGCAAAAACAGAGCTAAATCAAAAACTGGAAGAAAACCAAAAGCTAAGGAGGCCTCTGTTAGAATTGACCAACATGAAATTGAGGAAGAAACATCTGCATTTCTTTCAGAAACTAACAACAGCAAATGAAATAAACAAGTTCAACAAACAAGTTGGCAAGCATTATTTCTCTGCAGAATGTGGTCAAACTGTGGATATTATTACTATAGTTGCTGAATCTGATTGATCCAAAACCACAAAAAAGGACTTTAGCTGCGCAATGTGAACATGTAGTGGTCCTGTACTGATTACAATACTGATTGTATTTCTGCAGTTTTACTTAGCAAGAAAAACAGCATAAACATCAGCAAAGAAAATAACAGAGGTATATACAGTACATATCTGTATGGAGGCAATGGTCAGACTGTCTCTAGGAAACCATGTCTAGGATTAGCAGACACTTAGGATCTTGGCTTATGCCACCATTAAATGGTACCACTTATCCCTCACACAGCAGGTGAGGGTGAATCAGATATCTATTTTATTAGCTCTGTGCCCTAGCAAAAGTTCAAGCAGAAATATTATCACATACAGTGTAAGAAGGTTTTATGTGGCACAGTCTTCCATGAGCTCGTGCCGAATGATTCATTTCCTCTCATTCATTCATTCATTCATTCATTCATTCATTCATCTTCATTAACTGCTTTATTGTGGTCAGGGTAATACTGGATTGGGATTATATCACAGGAACACTGGGAGGCAGGAAAATATTTTCCATGGCATACCATTTAAATTGCATTGCTTCACAGACATTAACAAACTCATTCATTTACTTCTTAGGGTTAATTTAGAGGAGCCATTCTACCAACTGCTATGTTTTGGTAAGTTGAAGATAAATGGACTACCCCAAGCAGCCTATTCAGACAGGGAAAACAAATACAATTCCGCATATTCGCTAACCAGAGATCAGGATCGACCCTAGGACAATGGAGCTTTGAAGCCCCAAAATGTACCTTGGTTTACAATTCCAAATCCATTAGAGGATGTTAACTTTTACAAGGTAATGGGGTATACATGTTAGTGAGAACATGATATGGCAGTCCACACAGATGGAACATGTGTATAGTAGGGTTCAGGTACTACAGTCTTGGTAAAATATATTTTATTAAGGTGTTGATGAGACCCTTCTGTTTTGTGACATCTCCTCATAGTTTGGGTTACTGAGAATCCAGATGAAGTCTCAGATCAGACACTACACACAAAGGCATGAAATGATGGGAGTCAGATACCATCCCAGCTTTCAGCCTGTTTATATAAAGGCAATATTCAAAAATGACCTCACATCTCTGCCATATTTCAGACCTGGAAAATCAATTTATTCCCTCAGGCAGACTTTTTTTTTTTCACAGGATGAACAATACATTTTTAAATAGCACTGAGGCCAAAGCCATAGACACAACATACTTTTATATGTTTTAAAGTATATAAGAATGGGGACTGGATTTACCCTTTGTTTTTCTGTAATCGAGAACAATGAAGGGGTTTATGATAAGTATCTGTAAATACACAGTGGTTATGGTTTTAAATTGTTTCAGCACAATAAAGTAGAGCTATTTTATTACAGTATGTGTTATGGCAAAAAGAAATGGTCTTGGTATCTAAGGAATTTGTGGTGTCTACATTGGAATGACTTTTTTGGTCTTGAGTACTAAATAATAATAATAATAATAATAATAATAATAATAATAATAATTAAAGACAACTCCTGACACTCTAGAGAATGTAGCCCAATATCTTTCATAGAGTTCAACAGAAAAGTGACTTAGTGATGTCTCAGGAACTATTCTAAAACGTTTCATAGCATTCGGGAAACCCAGCCGAATGGTTTGATTTATGTTTTGTGGGGATGCATGAAGAATTGAGGGAGATATGGCCACTTAACCCTGAATTAGAAAAAATGATCAGGCTATGGATGTTTATAGCTAAATGCTGCACTGTTGATTTGGAGTAATATGTTATTATAACTTACACCAAAAGCAGAGTCATAGTGAGCAATCCAAATTTTAGTGTCGTGCACATTGCGTAAATCTTACCTACTTCTCGATGTTGAGTATGTACCACACCAATTACTTAGAAAGAATATAGAAAGAATAATTTCTATTCTTTGTTGAAATATACTTATGTTCTTCCATAAACTGATTTGACTTAAGTGAGACTGTTAGTTTTTGTAGTTAAACATCTTGGTTCATTTCTCTTCATCTCTGTGCATGATTGCTTTTCCACCTTTCTGTCTTACTTTTTTATCATTAATTACTAAAAATGAACACATTAAAAATGCCATTGCTGCAAATGACGAGTTGATATGGTTTGCAATGTTACCAGTACTCGCCATTGTACAAACTGCCAACAGCTCTCAAACACACACATTTATATCACACGTCCAAACATAATGTAAACAGTGTATATTATTTCCCAGTTATGTCAGACCATAGCTTTGAATATGTGCTTTTCATATCTCTCAAGAAAAAGTTAAAGCTTGGAAGCACATTGTCTGTTGATCACTGAACATAATGGACATTTTGAAGTCCATGGGCAAACATCCAGTGTCCTTAGCTGCTCTGAGGTCATTTGGGAACTAATCATCACTGCTGATTGGGGTTAGAATGTACAATTTATTTTCTTGTAGTAGGCTAAATTCTGCCACCACATTATCAGGAGGTTGCTGACTCCATATTGAATTTAACAATGATGTGGGAGAGGAAAAACCTCAAAATCTTTGAACACTATCAAGGTTAGGACCTCAATTTATTGTCAAAGCTGGTTATAGCTCTGAATATCAGCTTGTTCTGGCTGGATAGGGTGTTGCTATGTCATGACTTTTGCAGTTTTTCAAACATTACTACCTTAATAATAATACTAATACTAATGTACACACTTAAAAGTATTAATACTAATGAAAGAATGCAATTGGTAAACATTTATAAACTAAATAAATAATTTTAACCAAGTAATCAGATTCATGGATAATAGAGTGATTTGCTACTTTAGATTTTCATTCACCAGCTAAACGCACACAATTACACATAACTTAAATCGTTTATAATGATAATTCATTATGTAAAAAATCTTTGTAGCAAACCTTGAGAGTAAACACAATGTATGACATAAACCATACAGTAGCTCCATGCAAGTCCAATCCATGCAAGAGGGCTAAGGCACTGAATTACTGATAGGAAGGTTGGTGGATCGAGCCCCAGCTCCACCAGGTTGCCGTTGTTGGGCCCTTGGCAAGGCCCTTAACCCTAACTTTTCCAGGTGCACTGTATCATGCCTGACCCTGTGCTCTGACCCCAGTTTTTTTATTATGTTGTTATATGTGAAGAAAGAATTTCACTGTGCAGTAATGTACAGTATATGTGACAAATAAAGGCTTAACTTAACCAGAAATTTATTTTGAGATCAATAAAGTATCTATCTATCTACAGAACTGGCCATTAAGAACGGACATTTTGAGAAAAGGGATCTTGCAAGCTTCTATCTATCTATCTATCTATCTATCTATCTATCTATCTATCTATCTATCTATCTATCTATCTGTCCATCTACTGTGTATATCTGTCTATCTTAGCTCCAATGTCACAGCATTTTTTTCACCAATTAATAAGAAATAGAACTAAATAATAAGAAATTGAAGTAAC
>JAAGKR010001558.1:0-13606 GCA_011419295.1 Clarias macrocephalus | reverse complement strand
GAAGTAACACCCCCCCCCCCCCCCAAAAAAAAAAAAAAACTCAACAGAATTTGCAATAATACAGTGGAACCTTGGCTTGCGAGTAACTTGGTCTGCAAGCTTTTTGCAAGATGAGTAAATTTTAAAAAATACATTTTCACTTAATAAACGGGCGAGGTCATGATATACGAGTAGTTTGCATGCGTTTTGTCTGCCAAGTGTCACTTGATCACAACTGAGCCAATGGTTCTTCTCTCACACTCGTATAGTCAACATCCATATGTAAAGCAAAAGCAAGTGTCATTAGAGAGGTTCCTTGTTAAAGATCCAAAGTTTCTCTCTGTCAGAAAGCAGTGTTTCTGTTAGTGTGTGTTTGTGCGGTCACGCGCGTTTGTGTGTGTTTGTGCATACACGTGCTTATGTATGTGAAATTCGTCCTACACAGTAGCCCCCCTCCCTCCTCTCAAATAAAGTAGCCTCTCCTCTACACCCTAAAGTACACCCTCCATAAAGTTCACCCTCCTCTCCTCATACTTCAGCTTCACACAAACACACACACACACTGCTCTGTCGGGATTCTTTTTAAAGGTAAAGTGCAGGTTAATTTGTTTTATTTTTACTTTATATTTTGTATAATTTTTTTTACATTAATATTTTTGGGTTGTGGAATTAACATTAGAGTTTCCATCATTTCTTATTATGGAGAAATTAACTTTGATATACAAGTGTTTTAATATGGAGGCACACTTTTGGAACGAATTATGCTTGCAGTCCAATGTTTAATTGGACTTGTAGAATCAAATTAAATTCTTCATGTGTTCTACTTTACTTGCTCCTTTTTTTGTTTCTTTTTCTTTCTTACTCAGGTGAACAAGTCACCTCTGTTCCTGTAATCATACGCAAAAAAAACATCAAACCTGTTATTTTACCTAATAAAGAGAGGGTTGTTTTTGACGATGAGATATTTTGTTTGTTTACCACTTCTTTCAATGAGTTCATTTTTCTTCTCACTGTTCATTAATGCTTTTCACTTAACATAAAAAATGCTTACAGTTTGACACTTTGTATTCAGCAGTGCAAGCCCATGGCTGGAGAGCTTCCACCAGTTTCTCTGTTGTTGACACGAACAAATTATTGGGCTTCATCAAGCAAAAAAAAAACAAAAAAACAGAAGGAGATTTGAAATTACTGGAACTTGGTTAAGAACCCCTTAACATATTATTAAACTCTGGAAGGATAGTACTAAACTGTCAAATCTGTGCAGGAAAAGTGGTCAGAAGAAATCATGAATGGAGCTCATTAAAAATCATGGTGAAATTACATGGTAAAAAATCTGCAGTTAAAAACCATAGCTATGTTTAATAGTAAAAGTAAGAGCATTTCCATACACACACAATGTGATGAGAACTCATCATGTGGTCTGATGAGTTCACACTGACCCTATTTCAGAGTGCTGGGTTCATCAGAGTAAGAACGTAAGCGCAAGAAGCGATGCACCATGCATAGTGGCCACTTATGATCTGGGGTTGCTTTAGTTGGTCACGACTCAGGAATGTTATGTGCCAATAAAATGGTCAGGTCAGCTGATGATCTAAATGTATGGAATGACCAGTTCATCATTAAAATGGCATCAGTCATATTCCAGGATTCCAACTGTAACTGTTAAAGAGCAGTTTAATTAGTTACTGAATAAAATCTTTTAGTGTGCGTTGTTTTTTTTTTGTTTGTTTGTTTGTTTTTTTGGCCAGGCAGTGTATTTCTATTGTAAAAAGCCTTTTATTGCCATGTAAAATCAATCATTGTCATTCAAAGACCTTGTATCTCACTTAAAAAATACTTCTTTCACAGTCAATACCCACTTATAGATATTGTATGAAGATTAATAGCCTTTTCAAGAGGACTGTAGGCAGTTGTTATCTAGGGCACAGCAATCGAAGGCTTGCGTTAATACCTGTCAGCGACAACCTAATTTATATTCGACCATTTTAAGAGTCTTAGCTGTGGAAGGCCGCTGTTCACCTAAGGGGCATCTACTGTATGCATTAGTGATCATCACTTACTGTCTTCATAATCCTGGAACGTTAATGAGAAAAAAAATAAGGTTTCCAAATCAATTTATATTTGCGGCTCTTTGTAGCCATTTGCAAGGCATGAAGTGAGTTTAATGATAAATGTGTTAGGTTTCATAAATGGCGCACATATGAAATGATCATAAATCTTGAACAATAGCTATCATTCAAGTATAAAATACTATAGCTTATCTATTGATTGTTGGGCATGATGCCACTAAAAGAGTGTTGGTCAGTGAATATGCTCATTTTGGTAAACGGTAAAGTGAATTAATTAACTACGTTTTCAACTAAGGAAGTGTGAACATGCACAACATTGTGTTCATCATATAAAGTATACATCATTTCATTTCTTTTGTGATTTTCAAATAAATACTCATCACTCTCTCACTCACTCATAGTCTTTACCGCTTTATTCTGTATTTAGGGTCCCAGAGGGCCTGGAGCCTATCCCAGGAGACTTAGAGCAGGGTGCTAATCCATCCATTATATACACCAATATACACTACACACCCATATACACACACTCATACACTCATTCACACTCTAGGGGTAATTTGGGAACACAACTTAGCCTAATCTGCATGTCTTTGGTCTGTGGAAGGAAACCCGGAGGAAACCAACCAAGCATGGTGAGAACATGCAAACTCCATGCACACAGAGACGAACCTGGCCGTGAATCAAACCCTGGAGGTGGAAGACGACAGAGCTGGAATCTACACATCTTACACATAAAGCTATTTGAATTTGTGTTTTTTCAATATACAAATACAAGACTTTATTAATTTCTTTATTCATTTATTCATTCAATCTCATAAAGGAAAAGTATATAAATATCTTTTATCAACCCGTTTTTTTTTTTTGTATCGACTGTACTGTCAAATGTCAGTGATAAAGCTACTTTAGAAAAGATTGCTACAATTGTATGAAGAAATCATAACCAGGGGCATGTGTGAAGCATTTTGATATTTTGAAGGGCACACAATATAGTATATGCATCTTTTTGTGACTTGGTGGCGCTCCTATATGGAGCTACAAAGAAACCTAGAGCTGTGTTACATGGCACATTAAAATCCCACACCTGCCTTAAAGAAAGAGCTACACACATACTGTACAGTATTTAATGGTGTGGAAGCAGTTCCCCACTCATATTAAAACTGTGAATGGAATAAATCCAGAGTGGCAATTGTTGTAAAACATGGTCATAAAAAGAGTCATTTTGACTGCCCTCCACTTACTGAGGAAGTGCTTGACGATGAAGAATGGCAGACTACTTTATGTAAATCGGCAGACACAAAGGCTGCTATTGAACTGTTAAATTGCTTTCCAAATTTCACTCATCCATACCTGCTATTGCCATTAGTCACTTGAGCCAGTGAATTTAGTTTTTCCATGATTTTGAATGCTGCTCAAACATCTCTGTAGATAATGTTTAAAATATTGTTTACACACACAAAACGGACATGATTACATGAACCTACTAACCTGTAATGAGCATATTTGGTGACCCAAGCACATAACAAACCAATAGCAGCTATTGGATGAGTGCATAAACTAACCAATAGGTCCTGATAATAACAAGGGAGCAGGTGGAGGTAATTGCCACTGCACTATCAAGTCCCCACTGAAGAGATATTAATGCTTTAGGGGAACTCACTAAATGAACTAAAAACCACAAGCCTAGAATAAAATCTAAGGCAAGAGGCCTAATGGCATACCTCATGTATGTATGTTCAGTATGACTCAAAACCCTTGAGCAAGAAGCCTTGTGGAATGTTTTTGAGTGGGAAATCTAATGGAGGACAGGGATGTAAGCAATCAGAACAGAGTGGGCAAGAACAGATTACCACAAAATGGCTGGTGCTTGTCAAGGGAGTCACAGTGTTGGAGGTTAGGCTGGAACAGAAAAAAACACTGGAAAACTGACTTAGGGAAAGGCATCTGTTTCCCATAATCGCATTGTATCACAATCGGTCTGGCGCAAAGTCACTTTAATGATGGCTGCATATGTGCACGTGTGTCCATGGTGGTGCATGAACAAAGAGGTTTAGCTGAAGGAGTTATGCAGTAAAGAACCTCAAAGGTTCAATGTGCTGCCTGGCAAGTTAATTAGCACCTGACCTCGCATTTAGGGTGGTGTGTCCAAGGAAACCTAGAAGCACAATTGAAGTAATTGCAGTAAATGAAGTATACTTCATATTTCCAGACTTATTTTTTTGTCTTCTGTGTGCTGAACTTTGAAGCTTCATGAACAGGAACATATACCCCAACTTTGCCACTGTATACTATGAGAAGCATTCATGTCAAACTGGAAATTGTGATGACAGTTCTTGGGAATCAAGGCTTAAAACTAATAAAGATTTACAGAAAACATCAACAGGTGGGAAGCCTTCCCCTTGAAAATTGACAAATAACTTTTCGCTGACTATAAGAGCCACATCTGTCTGTGGCAGCTCTACACACAATCATTCACGAACATGTAATTTACAGGCACTTGGTTGGGTATTACTGCCACATCCTCATACTGTACTATTAAAGGAGTTCCTGGGAGGCCAGCATTTCAGACATAAAGGCTCCGGCGTACTGAGAAAACTTTCTACTGTGATGGTATCCATGCAGTAGTAAAACAATGAGATAAGTGAATTAGTGTCTCCTATAAACACTACACTGAACAATCACTACCCTTAACTTCAGTTGATGTGCTACAGTAGATGGTTATCCTTCTTATTGAAATTGGACGTTTGTTTTTAAACTCTAATATGTACTATATGATTAATGATATAGACTAGATCATAGCACTGCCATGGTTTTCATTTAGAATGTAGTGTAACTGATGCCTCATTATTCCTATTTACTGTAAAGCATTTACTGTACCATTTGTCCATGCAAAAAGAAAGCTAAGGCAATATGAATGCCAGCAAACTATAAGAATATGAAAAATGAAAACAAAAAAAAAATTCAATACTTTTGGTAAACTATTCAGAAGCAACCATGCACTCATGAGCTTAAAAAATGTAAACAGCTCAAAAGACCACAGAGTGAATGAAGAATTCTTTCAATCACAAAAAAAACTGTTGAACACAAGCCAAGTAACAAAAAAAAACATAAAAGGCTGATGACTTCTCAGACAAAGTCTCATGGACAGAATAAAGAAAGCATGTAGGAAAAGTGGAACTTCTTATGATTCAACGCATAACACTTCATCTGTGAACCATGATGATATGGGTGTGTACAGTACAGCCGTATGTACATCTGCTCCCATGTTTTACTGATGATGTGACTGCTGACAGAGCAGAAAGAATTGTACAGTATACAGAAGCATCATGCAGCCAAACTCTTCAACACTGGATTGCAGAGTGATGTAGTCTACTATAGCAAGGATGTTCAATTTCCAGAAACAACAGTGGATTGTTATCTTGAAAAACTATAGGCATAAATCCTCTTAAACAAGTAAGAGCTGAAAATTGCTGCATTACAGTCACTTAAAGAGCATCGTCAGAGATAATACTCATCTTCTTGATTGCAGCCAGGCAGAAAGAAAAGCATTTTAATTTAAAAAAGCAAAGACTTTAATTACTTCGTGTTCGAACATTGATTATACAACAGTTACTTCTGAACGAGTAATCTGATTGGACGAGAGGCATTCCATGAGTGGTGATAATAGACGAGAACAGCAATGGGAAGCTTAACTACTGTATATGCATCACTCCGTGTCCCAGATGTTCTAACAGTCGTTATGAAAAGGATTTAGTAAAAGTTGGTTCTGCAAAAACAGCATAAGTTAAGTTTCTTTCTTTCTCTGATTTTTAAAATTAGTGTTCATCATTATCCTTAGTGAAAAGGTAGATATTCAGGCTTCATTTGAAGCTATTTGGAAAGTCAGGGAAGGTTCATTCCACCACCCAGGTGCCAGTACAGAGAAGAGCCTTGATGCATATCTTCCTTGTATTTTGAGGGATAGAGGATAAAGTCGGGTCATGCTTGAGGCTTGAAGGAGATGTGGTGCAGGCTAGAGGGGTTCATTAATTCTGGTATTAGTCCATTTTTGGCTTTGTAGGCAGGCTATAGTGTTTTAAACACTGATGTGGGCAGCTATAGGAAGTCAGTAGAGGGAAGGCAGCAATGCTTCAAAGGCTATCATTTGAAGTAACGCTGAAGGGCTTTATAAAAGAGATGCTACTGTTGTTGGTAATGGTGATGATGATGATGACGATGATTTCACAGATGTTTTCCGGATTTGAATGATCTTAAAATCCTTATAGACTTTAATGAGATATTTTTCAGTATCACTATGAAGTTTCTCATATAGATATATGAATTTAATATTGATGACTTCCACATATACCAATATTTGATTAAATAGCCATTCCGGTTTACAGTGTTTATGTCAGGATCTGATGAAACCAGCCCTCTTGTTGCTGCAGAATTTGCTGCTAACAGCAAGCTTAGAAAATATACATGTCTCACAATTTTACAGCAGTATTGCTGTTGCTTGAAAGCTTCTGTTGTCACAGTACAAATATTCTGTAATAGATTGCACTTCTCTGGTTTCACTTGGCCCCCTAAATAAACCAGATTGTATCTGGCTGATTTGAAATGCCTGTCATCACTGAAACATGTTCTATACTTTATGTACGATATGTACAATGGTCTGAACAGGCCAATATGTTGTCCTGATTCATGGCAGCCATTGGGATGGCACAGATGTCACTCCTTGTAACATTTTGTCCTTCTTGTATTGGGTTTTGCTCATTTTGTTTTCTTCAACACTCTTCCTTCTGGGACTGTCCCAGATGTACAGTATAATAGAATAACATTTACTAGCCCATACTTATCTACTACGATGACATAGCTTGTATTTGTTCTCACTGTATTTAAGGTTTAGCCATTTACAGCCACAATTGTATAACACTGACAGTTTCAACAGCTGACCTAACCTCACGCTGATAGAAACAGTCCCTGGGTCTGCTGTTCCAATTCTTCATGCTCACCTTGGACTATACAGGAATATAGGCATCATTAGGCACACAAATTTGAGTAAGCCAAATATTCTGTTTTCCCAGATTCTCCTGGAGTCTATGGGTTTTTTATTTATTTATTTTATTAAAAAATTTTTTATGTGGTGCTGAAAGGAAACAATTGGGAAATACCTTTGCTTAGCATAAATTGGTAATGTAGCAATTCCATCTGCAGAGAAGGATAGGTATCGGTGCAGGTATGATTCATATTTGAATCCAGCTGTGCTACCTCTGGCTGGTTGTCTTTGAGAATGTGTTTAGAATGTCATTGCTAGGCAACACACAGTGATTTTGCTTTCTTGGCATTTGGAAATTCTGGTCCTCTCGCATGGCTGACACAAAGCTTCTCATGTGAGAAATGAGAGTCCTTTTCTACTCAAATAATGAAATTCTTAAATGATTTGTAGACATTTAACTCTACTTCCACATCCAAGCTCACCAAAATACAGATTAGTTTTAGGTAGGGTACTGCATGTTTTTCATATCCATTTTCTACCCAAACATTATAGTTGTAAACTCGCGTTTCTGCCAAGCACTTTTTTTCCCCCCTGACTTGTCAAAATGCCATGATAATTAGTAGCAAGTCAGTGTTTGGACTTTCCTAAATCTCCTCTCAGCAGAAGTGAGGTATAATGCTGATCAAAGTCCAACTGGAAGATGTTTTATTAACAGGTGCACTGCATTATGGATGAGGCCAAGGGCAGAGCCCCTGGGTGTCTCCAAGGTTTTGCTAATCCTGGGCAGGCCTACTGCATAATTCATTTACGAAAACACACTGTTCCTTCACATAATTTCAGAGGGGGAAAAACCCTGGAAAAATACAATTCCATGCCAGCCGTTTGTGTGAACGCTTATAGGCTGACTGGAATTCATAAGGGCTAGCAAAAAACAAACAAACAAACAGACAAACAAACAAACAAACAAAACCTAAAACAAGGCTTAAGCGTTACAATTCGGTGTGTGTAATATGTGATTCTTTTAAGAGTTTTGAACATTTTAAAGGTTACAGCCTGTTAAGCTAATTCCTCAGAGATCTGTATTTGAAATGAATCGGTTAGTGGTGGCGGTTTAGATCTAGAGCCTTAGAGCTTCTGGCCGAATAATCACGGTGACCTTATTGTTCACCCTTTATTGTATTGGAACCCACAGTGGATTTTGTTTCAGATAAACAGATCAACTCAGCATGCTCAGGAGAACCTAGAGTCTAGCTGACATGGATATGGACCTAACTGTTCATTCAAGTTTATAAGTATGATACTAACATCCTTGTTCCATTTTTTATAAGAAAATAAAAAATACAAGCTTGAATTTATTGATTAACCTCATTCTGTGGTTTGAGTTTTCTTAATTATGACCAACCGCAGGAAAATCCTGTACATAGGTAGTGTTGTATTACCTCATGTGGCCCAAATGTATCATCATGCATTGCTAAACTGGCACATTTTTCAATTGTTGCATTTTATTCATTAAGGTTCACTGAGTGCACCATCACCATCCAGCGGCTGGCAGTTTCTTCTTGTAGACCAATTAATCGCTTTAAATAAGTCAACATAGCTATAGTAAAAATGAGTTTGTTATTTCTTTTGTTTTATTTGTCTGGAGAAAACCAGTGGCTAAGTGCTGAGTGCTTTTCTAATCTTTTTAAAGGCTGTTCAAAGGTCTTTCTTGTCTTTCATTCTTAAAATTCCTAAATAATAAAAGTAGCCATTATCTGAATCACAATCTCTCCAAAACATTATCTGGAGGAGTGAAATGGAACACATATAAAGCAAATAATTGCTTTTCCACCTTG
This sequence comes from Clarias macrocephalus, assembly GCA_011419295.1. Taxonomy (NCBI): domain Eukaryota; kingdom Metazoa; phylum Chordata; class Actinopteri; order Siluriformes; family Clariidae; genus Clarias; species Clarias macrocephalus. Next base: position 4,748 of record JAAGKR010001558.1, on the reverse strand, counting down.
GTTTTCTTCTTTTTTCTTTTTATAGTGTCTATTCAACAAAGAGTTTTTAAATTATCCATGAATCCATTTCAAGTCAAACACATCCTTACAGTTTATCAGATTATTTTGAAGATAATTTTCATTTTCGTTAAATTTACCATAACATGTCATAGTTATTTTATAGCACATCTAATACCTTTATACATGTTTCCTTTGAATTAGTATGGCAGAAAAAGTATATATATTTCATATATATATATATATATATATATATATATATATATATATATATATATATATATATATATATTTTTTTTTTTGGTGTTGTGTCGTGTGTCTTATTGTGATTGAACCCAGAGTATTAAATAAAACAACATAGAGCTTTCAATCATGTAAAGTCATGTAACGAAATGACTTTCTGTTGTTTGTCCTCTTTAAACAGTCCCTTGAAAATATATATATATATATAAATAAAAAAAACATCTATTCCCAGTGTTTTTCTAATGATTTTCTGGTTTAGCATGGGGCTGATACACAGCACCCAACAGAGTGATTGATGGCTGAAGAAAAACACCTTTACCACCTGGCTTCATCTCACCTCCACGCTGAATTGTGTATGGTAGGTGTCGATAAATGAAAAAAGTCACAGTTTTATGGACCTGCACCGTCATACCCTTTCAACTGGCCACAACCTCGGTGAATTATATTGGTGATACATGGCCTGTTTTGTCACATTTTGATGATCAGTGCTGTTACTGGTTAAACATGGCTTTATATTTATCATCCTGATTGCAGATAGTTTGATCTGTGTGAAGTAAAATTCTTCTGTAATCACTCTGTTCTGCACCTCAGACTCTTTTTTTGACAGAAGGTCCTGGCAAACTCTCAATGTTTGGTAAACTTTGGTCCAGCTCATTTCTACAGTACATTAGAGAAAACCATTGGAGATGGATTTTTCTTCACAAGCTTCATCCCTGGTTTTGTTTATAAACCGCTGGCTTGGCCTACTATATAGAGTGACCACAAACAAAACATGCTCAATAAAAAAATATATCTAAAAGTCAAATTTTCCTGATTTGTTAATGAAAATTCATTCTTTACCAAACCCAATCAGTCATTAGAGGTTTTACCTTCAAAGTTGCACAATCATTCATTCAAATCAAATTCAGCTCTTTGCTGTCGTACTTACAGGAGGTCCTAGGAAGAGAAAAGAGAAAAGAAAGAAAATTCATCATCATTTGGACAAATTAACAGACAAGTTAATTTCCAAGAGCTGTTTAGTATCAGCTGTATCGCCAGTAGTTCCTGGAACTGTTTCAATTCCTAATTTGTCTAAAATGTTGTTGTTCTTTATCGTCATTTGGCCGCTCCCATTAGTGGTTGCATCTCATCCTATCTGCAGGTTTAACCCCAGATGCCATTCTTGATGTCCAAGCTAAAAGGCTAAACTGGTCTAAACTAATGGGTATAAATACATTACACCCTAATAAAATGACACGCTTCCGGCTATTCTGTTTCAGCTCATGAGTATCCCTGCATCTCATTTCTGCATGCGTGCAGATTCATGTGCGTTATTAATACTGACTGCATATAAAATTAGCTCCTAGGCCAAATGTCCACATGCACTATCACTCTTGTACATTAACAATGAGAGGAAATGAAATATAGTATTGACCAGGAGGCCCGTTTTCATCTGTTTCCTTCTCAGTCACAGGATTTCGCCCGATTTACAAAGGTGTTCATTAAAAAGCCTTCACATTGCCGACGATAACACCCCGCTCCCAGGCATGCAGTTTTGGGGTGCGAGGTTCAGTTAATAATTTCACAAGGACATTCTTCACTTGTAAATTATAGAAAAATAAATAGATAAATAGATAATGTCTTGTAGATATGCAATTTATTTGGATAAACATTCCTCAACAATCTGTCCTTGAGGGCGATACCTCATCAATTAAACTTTTTTTTTTTGTTCAGATGATGAATCATGAGGGTTGAAGCAGCAATAACATTGTAGAGCATTCCACATCTAAAAACACCTTTAGCATTTTCTTTCCTAACCTCTAAAACCTTCATAACAATGATAAAATACTGCAAAGACAAAATGAGGCCAGAAGTTAACCTTTAACAAGTTGTTTAAATCTTATTTCCTGAAGCAGCTGACAACAGATACTCATAAATAAAGTACATAGCACAAAATAAAATGTAAAATGCTTACATAAAAAAATGTGACGTTAAGTTAGATAATAATTCCTAATGGACATTTAAAGACAAGTTTATTTAAGATTATTAAGATTATTTTATTTATATGTGCTACACAGAGGAAACACAGCAGTCCCATCTTATAACCCTAACCCTGCAATCTTAGTCCAAAAACATATCCAAAAAATAACCCAGCTCCTTTAGAGTGGAATCCTCTGAATGTTCGATGTCTCCCCCCATGATTGAAGTCTTCGTGGCAAAGTACTAAGGTAGACTCTGCATGGTCATAAGAAAGAGCAGGTAATCATCACCTGCAGATATGACAGGAAGGTCTGGAACAGCCTTAGGTACTGACAGCTACATAGTTTGCGGTTTGCTAACTCTGTTATTTCGCCAGCTATCATTTAGAGTACAGTATATATTGTTTACTTTATAGCAGTTCATTGCTGTTTAATGCATTATAATTATGGTGCTATAACCCTTTTAGTACAAAATTTCGCTCCGGAATTGTTTGATTTGATTACTCCCTCCATGATTAGTAGTTTTAGATGCCTCATTGCTTCTCTGTGTTTATTTTATCCAACTGACAAAAGGAACTGAACTGGATTTGAAATATTGCCCAAAAATAGTTGGTAAATTTCTCAATGGTATTTTCACTTATAGTTTCCCAATGTCAATCTACGTATATAAGAGGAAAGGATATGCGCTATTTTTTTTAACAGTTTACTGGCTTATATTTATTTTTATAGATGTAGCAGATGGGTTTGTGCATTAAAGGTTATTGTTCAGTTAAGCAATTGATTTCATGAGGATAGTAAGCTTGCTGAAATGAAACCTTTTAATAGACTTTTTCCTGTGGTCATTTGGTCAGCAATGCAAGGACTCTAACCTACTCAGGGGATGTGAATAGGCGCCTGTGTGCATGTAAGTGCAATCAAGCACTGACCACCCATTTTGCACGGTCATAGATAACCGCCACGCTCTCACTCACCAGCGACATCCCTCAACCACTAACCCCATCTATGACTGCTCCAGTCAGCCAAGCCAAAAAAGCGCCTGTTCCTCCTCAAACCTTATTCACTCGTCCTAATTTTGAGTTTTAGTTCCTGGGTAAACACCTTGGTGTTTTTCCAGTTTGCTTTTGCCCCTCATTTAGCTGGTTACACCGGGCAGAGTCTAACCAGATGAAAGGATATTCCATCCATCCAGACAGTCTTCCCACATGTTTGGTGTTTCTCACATTGGAAACCTTTTGGTCTTCATATAAATAAGTGGTAAAAATCTTCTAAAAATTATTCTTTAATGGAAGCACTACGCATGCAAGCTTGATGAAGCCAAGTTTCTGGTGATGACTATGAGATATTCATATGTGTGATATACTGTAAAGTAGAATCACAGATATGAAAAAGAAAGAGATTCGTTATTTCTGTACCCGTTTGGGAATTCAGTCTTAACCAGTGTTTTTCCCAACAGGCCAATAGAAAATATACATCACAGAGTATTTGATTCTTTTATGAGGAAGAACCTGGATCACATGCAGTTTTACTTCAAGTGGACCATTAGTCTAATGTACAAAGGTGAGAGTAAAATAACATCTCAAGAACTCATTATTTGAGCATCAACTCATATTTGTTTTGGCTTGTCTGTGGACCACATCCTAAATGGAAGTGTGTGTGTGGTCGCAGAGCAGAGATGGAAAATGCAAATCTGGCCTGGCTAATAGTGTGTGGCCCAAGTGTAAAATGCCTTGATATGCTTGGTCTGGCTGTGCTACATGCTGATAGAGCAACACAATGATGCAGTTCATGTATCAGCTCAATAGAAAGAATTGTTGTCTTATTGTATACAATTACTATACAAGGCTCTACACTGTTACACATTGTTCTTGCTGGCACCGGTTGCCTTTCCATTCAATTTATCCACAGGAGGTTATTTCAGTTTTCACCGCAGCATAAAGCAACCTCAAAAGTACACATCAACTCAAAGACAATTGTCCACATTTTTAAGCTTTATATAAAATAACAACACAATGCATCACTTTCCCTTTTGGCTTTGAAGTGACATGCATGGTGAATAGTAGTTTGAAATATATACCACAAGAATATATACACAATCATCCACCCGACTGAAAACACAGCCCTAGGCCATTCACAAGATTAGAAATTTATTTAGCAAAATTAAGAACAGAGTGCTTTCTATGCAGACATCAAGAGTCAACTAGAATTTTTGGCCTGTCTCCTGATTGTGTTTAATTCCTGTGATTTGAAAGCCCACATCACAATTAATAATAATTGAGTCCAATGTCCTGTCTGTTCTATCAGTGGCGGCCTTCATTTCCTCTCCAATGAGCTAACCACTACCTCATAGCTCGAGCTTACTGAGGAAAAAGCTTTTATATGCAGTGATTCAAATTTATATGCAGTCATTGACTTTTTATGGAGTGACTACCTTTGCTCCAATAGTACAATTGTACCATATTCAACCCCTACACCTCTCAACACTTGCGATCATTAGTCTTCAATGTTCTTTATTTATCCTCATAGAATTTCAGATTTAAGTTTTTTTTTTTT
>JAAGKR010001557.1:47880-120947 GCA_011419295.1 Clarias macrocephalus | reverse complement strand
AACCAACTGCCTAATATTGTCTGCATCCCCTTTGTGCTACCAAAACCAGATGATGATTCCAGGCACGGACTTAGACAACACCTCTGAAGGTGTGCAAGGTAGCAGCAGATCCTGTAAACAGTGAGGTAGGCTTCCATGGATTGGACTAATTAAACTGAGGTCTGGAGAATTGGCCGAGTCATACGAAAAGCTCCTTATCATGTTCTTCGATCCGTTCCTGAACAATTTTTGCACTGTTACAGGGTGCATTATTGGCCCTGAAAGAGGCCATTTGGTTGGGTTGTAACAATTGTAATTGTGCTCTAACAATGTTTAGGTAACATCCACATCAATGGCAGGCCGAAGGTTTCCCTTACAATATTGTCCAAAGCTGGATTCTCTTACCATCCTGGTTCCCCAGGTAAGATATGGTCACGTACCTCATCCACACTTCTTCGAGTGCTTTCAAAAATGGACATTAAATTAGTGATTGAAGGGATGGTGCTGAATAGTGATGCTCCAAATGTACACTCATCATCTATATCGCTTTATCCTGTATTTAGGGTCGCGGGGAGTACACCCTGGATGGGGTGCCAATCCAATGCAGGGCACATGTACACATCCAACCACTTGCAGGCTCATACATACAGTACCTAATTAGCCTAATCTGCATGTCTTTGGACTGTGGGAGGAAACCAGAGTACCTGGAGGAAACGCTCCATGCACACAGACCCAGGCAGGAATTAAACCCGGACCCTAAGACAGTATAACTATTTGGCTCATAACAGCTGAGGTTCTTTCATTGTGTTCTGTGGCACGTTGTTAAGGATGTTCACTATGCTTTTGTGCAGTGTCAAATATAGAAGAGCTAATTAGTGTAATGACACTGCTAATTTCTCTGTTATCCTATTAAGCCTAATGGGGGAAATGAATCATTTACTTGAATCTGTCATGCTCTTCTCTCACTGTGACTGAGATCTAACTGGATTTGTCGAAAGATGCGGTACTGTAGGCTTCACCTGCTGTGAAATTTCCGCATGTGTTCTATTATATTCTTCTGCTCCTTTTCCATGAAGGCTCAATATTTTCTGTTATATTATGTGCTGATAGTTTTCTCAATCCATCTCCAACAGTGATGCAGAGGTTTCTGTAGATGTACCATCGATGTGCTATTACGATGAGAACCGGGGGAATGACGGGCGTCTGGTCTAATAGGAGGCCGTTAACCTCTGAGCTCTAGGATCTCGGCTCCTGAATCATTCATTTCAGCTGAGGCATGACATGCTAGTTAATTTGCTTAGAATGTGAGTCAGATTGTGCTCTGGGACCACAGTGAGGTAGGCATGCGCAACTCATGAGCTGTTCAGGGTATAAATGCACCAGTCAGGCGTGCATGCGTACGAAGGGGAAATAAGAAAGAGAAAGTTGTTTAAGAGTTGTACCAAATGATATATCATTCAACTGTATCATGCAACTCTCAAAAATGGATCAAGTTTAGGATACCAGGGTAGAGGGGACTATTGAAAACAATGGGTCACTATATATATATATATATATATATATATATATATATATATATATTTTTTTTTTTTTTTTTTTTTTACTTCTGCAGCCCTAAATTTGATGTCTCTAATTTATCATTACTAGTACTGTACATAATATTTTCCCAAACATTGCATGAAAAATTCCATCTTAGCCAGTGAAATATTCTTGAATCTATCAAACCCTCTACAATTTCTTTATATAAGATTACAATAAATATACACTACATGGACAAAAATATAAAGACATGGTTTGATGAGTTCGGTGTGGAAGAACTTGAGTGGCCCTAACATGAAACCCTGACCTCAACCCCGTTCAGCACATTTGGGATGAACTGAAACTGGAACGGAGATTGCGAGCCAGGTCTTCTCGTCGAACATCAGTGCCTGACCTCATAAATGCTTTACAAAATGAATGGGCACGAACTTCCACAGAAACACTCTGTACAGCTTTCAAAGAAGAGTGGAAGCTGTTATAGGTGCAAATGGGGGACCAGCTCCATATTGAAGTACATGTATGTGGATATAGTGTCATTGCAGATTTGGACAAATACTTTTGTCTATACGGTGTTAAGATTAAGCTTATTTCTAGTCAAATGTTGCTAAAATTGCAAGTGAAAAAAAAAAAGTCTTTTTATATTGATAGATAATTTGCTTGCAATTTTAGTAACATTTTAAATAAAATTGAACATAAGAAAAGTTTTAATTTCTTTAAAAAAAAAAATAAAAAAAACCTGTAGATAGGTTAGACTAGATTTACGAATATTTCCCTTGCTAAAATATTGTTTTTTTGCAGTGTATACATCTGATAGTATAATGAATTACATACTGTATATCTTGTAGTATAGAAATATATCTCATGTATTTACTTGAAATGCATTTACTTGCCTACAAATTTAGGTAAAAAAAAAAAAAAGGTCATAAAGTTATTGTATGTGGTTTATTTCTTGTCTTTTAAAACAATATCATTTAACAACAAAAAGGTACATCATTTAGCCTTACTACTAAAAAATAAAAACAGCACATTCAGAACAAGCTTCAGCCCTGCCAAAGCATCAGTCCAGTAGGCCTTAACAATGTTTAAAATCACAGGACACCAACACACTGGTTCACTCGCGTCACTTGCTAAGCCCTTTTAGAATCCCAGCTAGCAAGCTAGATTTACTTTAAAAAAAAAAAACGGAGGCCGAATGTTGAATGCAACATCGTTATATTAAAGATTACATAAATAACACTGGTGTAAAAAATGACATAAAAAAATGATCAAGCAAAAAATCCCAGTTTCAGACATGAATTCATGCCAGTAACCGCTTTCTGGTGACTGTGCAACCCACATTTCTTGGCACCGTTCAAAAGTTTCATGTTTGAGAAAAAAAATTTAGAGAGAGAGAGAGAGAGAGAGAGAGAGATGGGTTCGTGCTTGATTGTCCAAGGGAAAAAAAAATCACTTAAATGTTGGCTATATTGCTAAAAGGCAATACATCTCAAGAGATACAAATGTATAGAAATGTGTGTGTTTTTTTTTTTTTTAAATAACAAGAGAAAACCGTAACTAGAAAGTGTGCACGTCTAAAATAGTAAAAGTGTCAGCAGTCATACCTAAAACTTTAAAACTCTCTCCATCTGCTTCATAGTGTGCATATCCTTATTTGCGAACTGAAGGTTTCATACAGTATGTACTGTATATCCACAGTCGTGTGCATGGAACAGTATACATACAGTGTGCAATTTAATGTTTCCTTTTTTCTTTTTTTTCTTCTTGACTGACTTCACAGTTTTTTGAAAGTGCTCTTGTGTGGTTTTTTTTGTATTTTTTATTTTTTACAGAAAGCGTGTATATACAGCTACGATGAATCCTTAACACGTTCCTTCCAACCAGGTGTTTACCCTGTACACGGCTTAATTTTCACTTTCGAACCTTTTCTTTGAACCTACCATGAAAGACTTGATTGACGATTGTCTTAGGAATAAAGTCTGCCGGGATACTGTATATTCAAAAGAAATGTTGTACATGTATGGGTCGTGGTAATGTAAATAGTGTAAAACTATCAAAAAATGTCTTGAGTACAGTACATGAAACAAGCACATGCACACATAAAAGAAGAAAAAAGAAAAAAAAAAAACACATGGCTCTAAAAGACTACCAGAGCAGGCTAATCTCGCAATGACATAATAATCGCTTGTTCAGTGGCGTATACAGTACCATAATAGGCCTTGGTTGAGTTGAAAACACTGGTCTTTTTTCGTTACATAACCTGACTCTAAAGTCTAGCTAGTTGGAGCCGTATTAAGGCACTCGAGATTCTGTGATCACACCATTAAAGACTTGTGATGAGCGACAGCACCTAATAATCTGGTCACCGAGAACAAAGCACCTTTAGACTAGTGGGTTTGATTCTGAGAATAAAAATATATCAAACGGTTTCTATCGAACTTGCTGGTGCTAAAGGCAGCCCATCACTCCAAAGGATCTGAAGTCTAATCTTATTCTGCTTCATCCAAAAATCTGATTTAACATAGACTAAAGAAGGGACAACATTCGAGAGAGAGAGAGAAAACGAATAAGCTGTAAAACAAGCATAGCATCAGTCATCCGCACTGAGCTTCATTTAAACAAAGCAGGGTTCGATTCTTTCCTTTTCGCCTCGAAGTGAAAAAATGAACAGATCATGGATGAAAGCCAAAGGCTTCAAGGTAACAAACTGCTTTAAAAAAATCTTTTCCCCCCCCTCCCGCATTCATAAAGTCATTTTTTTTACCCCCACCTGCTCTCAAAAGCGTTAACAAAATACTGTGTGTAGTTGACGTCCCGTCCTTTTATACGCGGTTTGCATTCCTCTGGATCGCTATTAATGTTTGTGAAAGATGTTAATTAATGTCCATCTAGAAATAGAAACGTGGAGGAATCCGATGAAATGGCTTTAAGACTGGGGTAAGTGCTGTTTGATGATTTCTTTGGACTGAGGCGGTATCCTGTCGGGGAAGCGCACCTGGAATTCCACTATCATGTCCCCGCGCTGGGATGGACTCTTGGGTAAGGGCAAACCCTCGCCCCGAAGTCTCTTGACGATTCCTGGTTTAATGATGTCGTTGCAGGGCAGCGTAATAACCTTGTTGTCCATGGTGGGAATGTTCACCGTGCAACCGCACAGGGCCTGGCGAAGGGAAACGCGAAAGGAATCATGTTAGACAAAATCATAGTTCAATGAGTGTCCAAATCATTTTAAAACCACTATGAATAGTATGAATGTACTACTAAATGCTTGATTGTGATTGGTCAGGATGTGGGTCACGGGGGCCTGGAGCCTATCCCAGGAGACTTTCCCAATCCATCGCACACTACAGGTACTGTAATTGTAGAACGCCAGGTAACCTAGTCTGCATGTCTTTGGATTGTTGGAGGAAAGCAGAGTACCCAGAGGAATCCCACCAAACACAAAGAGAACGTACACACACAGACCCGAGGCGGGTATCCGTACCCCTGACCCCCGAGGTGTGAGGCCGCAGTGCTCATGACTACGTCGAACGTGGCGCCAATGTTGATCCAACCGTTTCATAATGAACATCCCATTCTCACTAATATCGTAACGCGTCCTTCACATGGCCTTGTATAACACATAATAAAGCAGATTAAAATACATGATACTTAAAGAAAAACATGTGTGAACAATGTGGTGAACAATTCTGTAAGGAGACAGTAATTGTTTTGATGGAAGAAGTCAGCAGTGTCAGTGTTGTGCAAGTTCTTTGCTACAGCATAGTTTGCAGAATGGGACACAACAGCGCCACCAGTCAGCGTTAGAAAGAAAAGCGTACAGGATGGGATGAAGAAGTCCAAAATGAGAGAACTATAAATTTTGCTAGAGTTTTGGAAAGATCAGAGCATGGTCCCAGTAGCGCACTAGGATTTGGATTTGAAATACTAAAGTGTAGTGGTTAGCACTGTGGCCTCGCACCTCCAGGGTCCAAGGTTCGATTCTCAACTAGGGTGTGTGTGTGTGTGTGTGTGTCTCACCATCCTTGTTGGGTTTCCCCCTGGTGCCCCGTGTTCCTCGCACAGTCCAAAGAAATGCAGATTAAGCTAATTGATTCCGAATTACCTGTGCCATGCAATGTAGATCAGGGCACCTTGTGCCCAAAGTCTATTGGGATAGACTCCAGGCCCCCCACGACCCTGTATACAGGATAAAGCACTATAGATAGATGAATGAATGAATGAAGAATAGCTCCCTGTCTGTCTTTAGATGTGTGTAATGCTTTGCCCCATGATCGTGCCATCAATGAGACCATGTGTTTGATATAACGCATTGCTTAGGCCTGTCACATTTGACAACATTCTCAGGCTACCGATTGATCTTAGACGCCATACTGTACATCATTACAACCACCTGGACCCATGTTCATTAGATGTCTGGCACTGATTTATGAGCTGCTTCTTCATTTGCTTCGTAGATCATCCCTCTATCTCTTCGTCTGTCTCTATTTATGTTCCCAAAATTCGTTCCCAAGTTTGTGCAAGTGAGGTCATAAACGGCACATTCTGAGTCAGACACTGAGTAAACAAAACAACACAAGAATTTAAACTATCCGTTATGACTTATTTGTAAAGAATGTATCGTATTAATCTTTGAAACATTAGGGATTTCCTTTTTTTTTTTTTTTCGTGCACAAATCTTAATTAGTGACAGTCTGGTATCTGAGTGAGTGTGTCGGATGCTATCGTAGAGGGGGGTCAGTGGTGCGAAGTTAATTTTAGCTGCTGTTCTCATTTTGCAGCCCTAATGGAGCAACTGAAGAATCAGCCGAGGTTGTAAATACTTGGCAGGTTTGTCAGAGGGGTCAAAACGTTCCATGACTACTTCTAGATCAGGGCACCAGCAGTTTCCACTGTTCCATGGAAAGCACATATACAACATAAACGGCTTGTTCTGTTGATTCACACGGTTTAGATCCGAGACACGGCTCAAACATATCTAAAGCAGGTTCTTATAGTTACTTCAATTCAGCTTTCCAGGAATGGACGTTCTTTAAATATCACCCATCTCAGATTATAGAGCCTGAATGAACTACAAAGCAGCTGCCACATGAGATAAGGAGCTATGTTAGCAATGACATCAGCTCAATCCTTCAGGCTAGAAGCAAACAGGCCATGGCTGAGGCTCAAGGAAACATTTGGCCTTGCCAGAATGCCTTGCATATTCATGGCGGCCTTAATGCAGAACAATGGACGAGGAGTTGCATTTTGAAATAATGCATCAAATACCAAGTATATATGTAGTTTAATTAAGACTAAGCAAATCTAAAATATGATACGAGTCTTTCTCCGTGTTGAGTAAGGATCATATTCAGCCTAAAGTTATCTTGGTGATACATGGTCGTTCGTGCCAAGTTACCAAGGAGGCCCTGAAGTTTACTCAAAACAGAGCTCTAGAGTACATTTCAGTTACGCTCCTTAAATGTAGACCGAAGATTTTAACCCCTAAAGCCAGATGTCCAGTCAATGGGTTACTCTCCTAACCCCTAACCTTTCCTAAACAATTAATCGCCGCTAGAGAAAGATAGATATTCCTTATAATTAAGAAGGAAGCCGGAAGAAATATCTTCGTCTTTATGTGCAGATGCGAGGCTGGCGAAGATTTATGGGCAAGTTGGCATGTTCATGAGACACCACAAGGCAGATGGCAGACCAATTTATTGCCTCGGTGATATTGGGGCCGTGTTAACTTCTCGTCAAGTTTCAACGTGGACCTCTAATGAGCTCGATGAGGAGCAGCGGCACATCTAACGCCATCTAAAAGGACCATGAAAACATGCGTCCTGAACACAATGTATCGGGCGTTTGAACGGCTCGAGACTCGAGGCAGTAAAATCTGGTCTATTTTGAGAAAAGTAGGCTGCGTTCTTGAAGGCTGCGGCGCTTGGAGACACTTCCTTGCAAATGATCCTGAATTCGCTGGCACAGTCAGCCTGATGTCATGAGCGGAGCCGAGACGTAACTGTGTATTTCCCTTGACTGCTGAAATGATTAAGCTTTCAGACAGCCAGGTGAGGGGAAAGAAAAGAAAAAGAAAAAAAACACCCACTTCTCTTAGCGATTGCGGTGATGCTCTGAAACATTCTGCGGTGACTCAGGACTCCATTAAGGCTATTTTGAAATAATTAAGTGAGAGGCTGTAAGTGCCGGTTAATTTTAGTAAGAATGTATTACTCGTGTTCTGATTCTTTTTCATCATTTGATCAGTTTCGGAGCCGGTGAAAACCTTTAGTTAAGACTGAAGGCATGTCTGCATGGCACTAAAAACATGATCGCGTCCCTGAGTTATCCATGATGGCAACCCAAGGGCAAAGTGTTTCTTTTCAAAACCACTATTTGAGTCTATCTGCAACCTTTTTGCTTGTTACGGATGCTTCAGACTGACTTTTCTTTCGAACTGATTGAACCAGCTACCGAAAAATACATGACGCACGACTCGCTCGGCAATTATATGCGCCTGGTTTGCTGGCGGGACCTTTTCCCAGTGAGGATGGTGCATGACACTGCAACACGACATTCTTCTGCCCTCGCACTTTAGTGGGAGAGGATAAACCAAGTAAGGGCTCTGAACAGGCAGGAAAACTGACTCTGCTCAAGATCAGTCTAACGCACGGAGCCTTCAAGCCTTGATCGGAGGCACCGCAGGACACATATACTGAGGTTATGTTTGCTCAAACTATTGAATCAAAACCTTTTGGTGATTGTGTAAACCTGCTGCTGAACCCTGATAAAAAAAAAAGATGATTTCACATGCTGTGCTGTGTTTGGTTAGAACTATGTCTAGGGTGTCCTTAGTCTTCACACTTGAGATAAATTTAGGGAGGTCAACAGGGTCAATAGCTAATCTGGACACACCTGGCATGAAGGGAGCTAAGAATTCCATTTCATCCTCTAAGAGCAGAAAAATGAGGAGACAGTTGCCAGGAATAAGACCACAGTTAATCTGTCTAGTCTAGGTCTGGGTCAACAGTTCGGAGACTGATCAAACAACTGAGCTCGTTGTATTACGGAATGTTTTTCGCAATACACTCTTTCCAAGACATTTAAAGTACGATTCAGATGTTTTGCATCCCCTTAGACACATGGAAAGCAAAGTCTTCATGCAGATTTCATTTTATACCCCAGTTTAAAACCCATTTCATGGTCCATGTAAGTTACTGTTATTGGTGGATATAGAGCCTTTGCTAAAATCTTATTTAAAATTTGTTACTGTGCTTGTCTTATTTTCTCACTTGTCAAGCTGCGATTTTGGAGACAAACCAACCCAATTCTTTTCTGTTATCTGTAACCGTCATAGTACATTATCAATGTTTGCTACACTGGTCATTGATCAACTTAGATACAGTCAATACATAGTCCATAAATACCTCCTTTAATAATATAAGGTTAGAATAAGTACAGTACAAGATGATCTTGTAAGCCCTAACCGAATCAGCCAAATAAAAATAAATTAAACAAGCGTGCGATATCGCAGTATAGCAAAAAACATTTATGGACTGACTAAGTTTAGGATCAACATGCAAAACCTTTCGCTGCACTTCATCTTTAGCTCACAGACCCAAATTGGATATAGATCCATCTAGAAGTCCAGGAAATCCAACTAGGGACTAAGGAGGCCAGTAGTGACCATTGTATTTATTCCCATCAACATTCACACACTTGGGAACACCATTTAGCCTAATCTGCATGTCTTTGGACTGTGGAAGGAAACTGGAGAACCCCAGCAAGAACCCCGGCAAGCACATGCAACCTCCATGCACACAGACCCGATGTGCGAATCGAACCCAGGACCGAGAGGTCCAAGGCGACAGTGCCAACCACTAAGCCACCGTACCACCTAACTTGCATATCTCCGCGGAAAATATACATCAAGGACTGAAAGGAGCATTATATTAGACAGAACGCAAGTAGACCTAAAAAGGTTCAGCATATGGTTTTTACAGATGAACCAATGTCCCAGATAAATCATTTATTATGGGAATCTGTTTTTAGGTGTCAGGGTGCTGCTCAAAAGCTTTTGCTTTTTTTTTGGTCTTCACTTACTTATTCATACCATCTTTTTTGCACCTTAAACAGGACTGTTAACTACAGTATAAGAACAGTTGGCTCATTATAAATCATAAAATAATACATAAATAAATAATAAATAATAAAAAAAAGCAAACACTTGCAGGGGATTTGCATATTGCAGGTTTTGTCCAGATTTTACACATCTGGTCTTAAATGATCTTAGTACCAGCAAAAGCATTCTAGATGCTGGATCAGACCAAAAGAAGATATATTAGTAGCAGCGATTTTCAAAATGTTTCAGCTGGAAAAATTCGAGGTCATATATAGTAGGTTAATACTTTTTTTTTAGTTAGTACCAGGCGGCACGGTGGTGTAGTGGTTAGCACTGATGCCTTGCACCTCCAGGGTCCGGGTTCGATTCCCGTCTCTGTGTGCATGGAGTTTGCATGTTCCCCCCGTGCTTGGTGGGTTTCCTTCGGGTACTCCGGTTTCCTCCCAAAGACATGTAGTTAATTGGTTAATTGGCTGTAAAGTGTGTATGTGTGCCCTGTGATGGATTGGCACCCTGTCCAGGTTGTACTCCGCCTTGTGCCTTAAGTCTCCTGGGATAGGTTCCAGGCCCCCGTGACCCTGAATACAGGATTAAGCGGTATAGATGATGAGTGAGTCAGTTGTGTGTTACTACGTCTTCTAGTGATGATCAGACAAAACATGCCATTTTAATGACTTTAGTCCTGGTTGGTATAACCATATATGTGAATATTCTACTCTAGGCCACGTAATTGAGTACTCAAGTTACATTTATAACTTGCTAGCAGTGTAAGTTACTGTTATTGGTGGATATAGAGCCTTTGCTAAAATCTTAATTAAAAATTGCTACTGTGCTTGTCTTATTTTCTCACTTGTCAAGCTGCGATTTTGGAGACAAACCAACCCGATTCTTTTCTGTTATCTGTAACCGTCATAGTACATTATCAATGTTTGCTACACTGGTCATTGATCAACTTAGATACAGTCAATACATAGTCAACTCATATTTTAATAAAGAGTCTTGCATGATTTAGATCTCACTTGGCAGGCTGTTACTTGTGGAAATTCCTCGGAGCCAAAGGATGTGTGATATGATGTCCAACAAGGTTCCTTTCAGGCCTCCTAATGTTCTGCTTTTATAATATCCCTTGGCTGGCTTTCACTCCTCCTACACTGATGATGCACAGTTACACTGAGCTCTTCAGCCTGTACTAATATTATGTGTGATGTATCTCAAGAAATATTTTTGAAACATTCATATATAAATATTTTCATAATAGAATAACAGAAAAACTTAATTTAACTGTTGTTAGTTATGTGGCAATAAAATTATGGCTGATGAGTGTGTATGTGAATATATATAAAGAGAGAGAGCGAAATTTTTGAAAGAAAAATAACCACGTACCTCCTTAAGACTGACTTTGGCAGTGTATACGATGTTCGATCCATCCCTCCTGAAGTGCGGGTGTCCTTTGTCCTTAAGCACAAAAACAATATCAGCCGGAATGTTCTCGGGATTCTCGTCGCCCTCCTTAGGGAAGGTGATCTTGGTCCCTTCTTTCCATCCTCTCTTGATGACAATATTAAGGATCTTGTCTTCCGACCGCGTCGTCCTCCCGTCTGGGTTGAGGCGGCGGCGGGTGATGCGCATGCGTTTAGTACATCCATGGAAGATTTCCTCCAGAGATACCCGCAGCTCGTGCACCACAGGAGGGTCCTGAACCTTCTTCCTGGTGTTGCTGCTGCTGTGCAAAGACTCGTTACGAGGTCTGCGACCTGCCCCACGATGGAACCCGTTGAGGCCGTTAAAGCCGAAGTGGCTGAAGGAGCTGAAAGGATCATCATCCCCATCCATGTCGATGTCCATATCGTGGTCTCCGGCACCGTTGTTGGCGTTCCAATGACGTCCAGAGCCGAAGAACATATCGAAGGGGTTCGAGCCACCGAAGAAAGATGCGAATGTGGCATGTGGATCTCCATGGAAGGTGTAGTGATAGGTAGTGCCTGGTCCACTAGATGAGCCAGTTCCTCCACTTTTGAGGCCTGAGAAGATATAATAATAATAATAATAATAATAATAATACATAATAATAATAATAATAATATAATTAATAATAATAATAATACATTTACATGATTTGTAATCAAGTGTCTAAGGTTTCTAAAAATATGGTTTTAGATTTGGTTATACTGTACAGTACAATTTCTCATTTCTATTCTACTTGTGTACTTGGATGACCTTAATTGGGATCTTAGGAGCTATTCTAACGACCCACAAAGAAAACTAATCAAATACCTTCGCTTTCAAGTTTTGCTTTCAAGGCATTTTTTTCCTCAAATATTTTGCACAGGGTCTCTGCAAATCGATATGACGTCATTCTGACAGATGATGAAATGATTCTTTCCTGATGTGCGTCGGCTCTACCTGGGTGACTCTGTCCCCATCCACAGGGTGTAAAATCTCACTTAATGCTTTGATTAGTATTAAAATAAAAAAAAAAACCATGCAAATCATATTCCATGGGTAACATGTTAGAAAGTGTTTTCTACCCGTAAAATCTTTTCTACCTTGTACTTGTAGAATGTGGCTGGAAGCACTGCAGCTGTTCTAGTGGCTCATCATTGACTGACACCTTTAATTTGCCACCCATCCATATCTTATGTATATTATTAATCTGTATATATTACAATACATGAATAAATTGTCATCTGTTGACAGGAATAAACAGGCGATGATCCAGTAACATTTCAAAAATCGTAATGTTCCTGATTACGTTTAACAGCAACCTTTTGTGTCCTGCATAACACCTACACTGGTTCTGAGAACTTAAAGTAAGTAGAAAAAAAAAAAAAAAAAAAAAAACTAATGTTTTTGTTCTCAAATAATGTCTCGGCTCTTAAGAAAATGTCTAACTGCATCAGCGTGTGGCGGCTTCCCCCCTACTGCTGCATAACCCATGCTGTAACCATGGAGTGCAAAAATGTCAATCTTTCCACTTCTAGATCATCTGAGTATTAATAAAACACACCATATTGTAGAACTTCTCACTATGTACACATTAAATCCGAGACAGATTAAAATGTTCGGGTTTGCAATGGTTTTCTTAGCACAAACACATTTGCGGTTATATAACACACTCGTGCGTACATCCAGCTCCATGAAACGCGTCGTTATAGTCGTGGTTTACATGATAATCTTTATAGACAAGCTATTTCGGAGCAGCAATTAGCAAATGTCAGTTAACTCCACAAGTAAATTTGATTTGGTTGCAACTGCTCGTGCTTGTCCGGCGAGGAGCTGCCAAGAGTGTGTGTCACTCTTTCTATTTTGGATACTGAGAAAAGACAACACACATTTGGAGAGATGGGTACAAGTACAGTACGCAGATATTATCCGTCACAAACAGCCTACCTTACGTCTATTCTTATCCGTAAAAAAAAAAAAAAAAAAAAGCGTCCAGAAAGTGTTCGGGGTGCATTTACATGTCAGAATGTAACGTCAAGGAAACAGGGGAAACGGAAAAAAACTACATCGTGTTGGCCTGGACAGTGTCACCTTAAAAAAAAAATAGCATTACATGTTGACTTCTTTAAGGTTCACACAGTTAAAACCCTGTAACTCTTAAACCATTGCAACACAGAATATAGGCCACTCTAAATATTTAATTCAGTTAGAGGTTATGCATCCTCCTTGATGTTACCATGCATTGCCTCATCAAGCCAAATACAAAAAAAAAAAAAAATAATAATCAATGCATTGAAACATCCACATCTGTTTAGAAATGATAATAAATTCTATTAAATTTTGGTTGCAGTGGATTTTGCGTAGCATCTCATTTAACATCCCATCAGTTGTAATGATCCTCTGAGCTCGAATCTAGTGCTGGTTCCCCAGACGGCTATGTAATATCAAACTGTGGGATGTTTATCTGCAGCTTCATACTAAATACTCGAGGCCTATCGAAAGCCTGGGACACTTTTGAAGTGTATACTCAAAGGGGAAAAAAAAAAAAGAACATGCTGTAAATTTCCTACAGCTTTATGTAACAGTATATACCAAACAAGGCCTAGTAGAGCAAACATCATTGTATTGTGGATAGATCCAAAACTCCCAGCTCAAGTCTGAGAGAAAAAAAAAAAAAAGAAAAAAAAAAGGTTTTATAGCGCTCTAAAAATAGACGAATCATTCTGGCAGGAGGTCTAGTGTGCATAGTACCAGGGAAAGGAACACCATTGTAAGCGGCAGGACAGAAGCATATACACATACGGAACAACATGGAGCTCTTGCCTTTATATGCAAGCCAAAAAGAAAACCTTCAAGCTTCAAATTCTTGCAAATAAATACATGTTACTAAGACGCCTAAAAGCTATATGGCTAACAGTTTTTTTTTTTTTTCATGGATGTGAAAGTCACCATTTACAACCACATACTGTGGGATGCGAAAGTTTGGGGTCAAAAGTTGAACTATTAAGCAAGTGGAAGATGCACTTATACAATAGTTTAGATGCACTTATTTCAATATTTGAAGCAATATCAATGTATTGTTTGTGCTTCCTACAAAGGGAAGGCAGCACCCTGCAAAAGAATGGGAACCCCAGCAGACTTTGACCAAGCTATCAGACCTTAATTAGCCTTTTATGGAAATAGCTTGTTTACAGTCATGAGGAAAGGCCAGGTGATGCAAATTCCCAAGCTTCGTAAATCCCCAGAATCCTCTAACCTTGTCCCATCAATCAGCAGCCATGGGTTCCTCTAAGCCAGGGGTGTCCAAATTTTGTCCTGGAGGGCCAGTGACCAGCACAGTTTGTAATTCACCAACACCTAAACACACCCACTGAACCTAGTAATTAACAGATTAGTTAAATCAGCTGTGTTTGAGAAGAAGAAGCACCAAACTGTGTTGGACACTGGCCCTCCAGGACTGGATTTGGACACCCCTGCTCTAAGCAGTTTCCTAGCACCCTGAAAATGAAAATCATTGAGACCCACAGAGCAAGAGAAGGCTATAAGAAGATTAAGGAGTGTTTTCAGGTAGGGATTTCCTCAGATCGGAATGTAATTAAGAAATGGAAGGTAACAGGAACAGTGGAGGTCAAGATAAGGTCTATAAGACCAAGAAAAATATCAGAGAGAACTGCTCGTACGATTGCTAGAAAAGCAAGTCAGAACCGCCGTTTGACTGCAAAAGACCTCCAGAAAGATTCGGCAGACTCTGTAGTCGTGGTACACTGTTCAACTGTTCAGCGACGCCTGCACAAATATGGCCTTCATGGAAGAGTAATCAGAAGAAAACCTCTCCTGCGTCCTCACCACAGCGTATGAATTTTGCAAAGGAACATTTACACAAGCTTGATGCATTTTTGATTCCTGTGGACCGATGAAGCTAAAATAGAACTCTCTGGCCACAACGAGCAAAGGAACAAAGGGTACAGAATTTCATGAAAAGAACACCAGTCCAAGTGTTAAGCATAGGGATGGATGGATCATGCTTTGGGGTTGTATTGCAGCCAATGGCATGGGGAATATTCCATGGGTAGAGGGAAGAGTGAAATTAATTGAATTCCAACAAATTCTGGAAGCAAACATAACACCATCTGTAAAAAAAATAAAAAACAAAGTTGAAAAGGTGATGACTTCTACAAATGGATAATGATTCCAAACACACCTCAAAATCCCTGATGGACTATCTCAAGGGGAGCAAGCTGAAGGTTTTGCCATGGCCCTCACAGTCTCCTGACCTAAACATCATTGGAAATCTGCGGATAGACTTCAAAAGAGCAGTGTATCCAAGACAGCCCAGGAATCTCATAGAACTGGAAGACTGTTGTAAGCAAGAATCAGTGAAAATCCCCTCAAACAAGAACTGAAAGACTCTTGACTGGCTACAAAAAAGTGTTTACAAGCTGTGATACTTGCTACTACAGTAGGTACTACTAGGTAACTGTGCAGGGTGCCCATACTTTTGCTACGGGCCCTTTGCCTTTTCTGCCATTTTGAAAATGTAAAAAATTTAAATAAAAAAAAAACTTTGTTTAAAATATAAAGGGAATGTGTCATCCCTGTCAACTTCATCCCTTTTGGAGATCATTTCATCTTCCACTTGCTCAACTGTTCACATTAACAGAAATTTTGACCAGGGCTGCCCAAACATTCGTATGCCACTGTGATCCCTTGGACACATCTTGTGCCACTTACCATCCTCGCCATACTGGTCATAAATGGCTTTCTTCTTTGGGTCACTGAGGACTTCATATGCCTCTGCTATTTCTTTGAATTTTTCTTCTGCGTTAGGATCTTTGTTTTTGTCTGGATGAAACTTGAGGGCCATCCTCCTGTAGGCTTTTTTGATCTCCTCCTCATTGGCCCCAGACTGAATGCCCAGGGTCTTGTAGTAATCCTTTCCCATGGCTTAGCGCGATAAAGTCCTTGAGGAACCAGCCTTTCCTGCTGGGAAACAATGAGAAGCACTATTTAAATGTCAAGAATGGCATTTATAAACGATATGGATCATTGACATGGTTTGTATTGAACAGAGCATCAATGATTGTAGCTTATGGAATTAGTCTCTTAAGAGGTCACACCTACATTGAGTGAGCGTGGTCTTTTTTTACTGTCATTATCCGGTCAAATTTGTGACTGGTTAAGATAAAATTTCGGACCGGTTACCTAAAAATCATGGCACAACCTCATTAAATGTTACTCCATGATGCTGAAATAGTTTTGTCAGGCATGCAATGTGACCGAGAACTGTCAGTCTCATTATGAAACCATCGATCCAATACCAAGCCTGAAACTACAGTTTGGAAAGCTGGGCTGGTGTCAGATCAGATTTGACATTCACTGCTCCACTGACATAATTTATGCTCCATGGGTGAGGTGCTGACTGACACACATCTAACACGGAACTCTGGCACACATTGTGTTAAAGTCTGCTGTCATCTCTCCTCGATTTTCTGCATAACTTGATAACAAAAGCATGTAGAAACAGTAGACAGCTTGGTTGCTATAAAGATGTCAGTATCAGACTGGTATCAAGCACCATGTGTCCTAACATCCCCTAATCAGAGCCGGGTTATTGTGAGATCTGTGCAAGCCCTCAATCTAATCAGAAACTAACCAGTGGGCTAATACAGGACTGCAGGATACACACTAGAGACTTACTGGGGATGTCTTCAAAATCCATTAAAGCACTAAATATATCAACATCCAAGACGTCTTCAGGATTAATTTAAATCCTCACACTAAAATTGTCTTCATGGAGTAATTAGGAACTTGGTGACCAAGACCAAGTTGTAGCCAGCACTGATTTTGTACCAAGGTAGAAAACACAGCTTGCTGGTTGTTTTGACTTTAGGAGCATATCTTTTGGATTTTCTCTAATGTTGTAGGTATAAAGATGTGTTGGAGAGGACATATCAAGGTCAGAAAGGTGGTTTCTTAAGCAGATGCCTAAGAACAACTAGTTCAACATTTAGACATGTGGTCAAACTCAGTAAACTAACAGTAAACTTTTTAGTAAAGGCTGCATAACTACTAATAATAGCGGTAGGGTATCTTAGTGGTCAGCACTGTCGCCCTGCACCTCCAGGGTCCGAGTTCGATTCCTCTGGTACCTTGTTTACATGTTCTCCTTGTGCTTGGTGAATTTCCTCTGGGTACTCCGGTAGTCCAAAGATTATGCTAATTGGCGTTCCGCAAATTGCCCATGCTGTGTGAATGAGTGTGTAAGTGTATGGTTGTGCCTGCGATGGATCTGCACCCTGCCCGGGGTTTACCGTTCCTCCTGCCCTAGTGCCCTGGGATGGGCTCCAGGCCCCTGCAACCCTTTATACAGGATAAAGCGGTATAGACTATATAATGGGAATAATGGTCATTACTGGCCTCCATGGTCCCTAGTTGGATTACAGAGGTTCCAAGATAGATGGATGGAACTACTAATGATACTAACTTATACTGCAGGTTCAATTCTCACACAATGCGCAAATCCCAGCCACTGGATGCAGTGCTGCTTGCAAGCATGGATAAAATCGGAGGGTTGCATCAGAAAGAGCATCAAGTGTAAAACTTATGCCAAGTGGTGTGTGCGGATCAGATAGTCCGCTGTGTCGATCCCTAGATGGGAGCAGCTGAAAGACCAACAACAATATACTGCTAGCAAGCTGTACATTTGAATTTAGTACTCAAGTGGCCAGTCTAGAGTATAATATTAAGTATAGCGCTGGTTATGCCAAACAGAACTACAGTCATTTAAAATGTTAGATTATGATTAAATTTTATGCTATTTTTATGTGATGACCCAAAGACATCTTGAGGGGTCTTGAGTTGTAAAGACCTTCTTGTCCATGTACCCACAAGGTAGGACAGAACTACATAAATATTCTTTATCATGACAAAAATCTTGACAATGTAATCGAGTGATGGAGGTAAAATCCTTGCATGTTCTTCTTCTTTGTTGTTTAATGGACGTTGGAATCCAGTAGGTTGGTCACATTACCGCTGTCATATTACTGTAGGTCCCGTTCTCCCTTGTCCTCTCGGCGATTTTCCAGACCAGGCTTCCTTAAAGCGTCTAATGCATCCTTCCTGATCTTGTCTTTGTCTCCGCCCAGTTCTTGGAGCTGTGCCACCATATCCAGGCTCTATTGCATGCTGTATATTTCCTGCACAAGACCAATACATGCTCAACAGTCTCACTTTCCTGGCATTCCTCATAGAGTCCCATTAGGTGTTTACTTACTGTAAGTAGAGTGGTTGCTGTGTCCAATTCTTAGTCTGCTAATTAATACTTGCTCTTTCCATTTTTTTCTATGTTGTCCCGTATTAAATGCAAATGTCTCACTTTTGTTTCATTATCCCACTTCCGTTGTTGCCATTGCTGTTTTGCCTTTGACCAGACTATATCTTTGCCCTTTGACTTTCATCGTTTGATACTGACCTCAACATCCATTTTTTTTTATAATGCACATTATGTTGTCCTACCACGGTCCTAAAAACGGAAAGTAATACAATGGTTATCACCACTGGCCTCCATGGTCCGTAGTTGGACTACAGAGGTTCCTAGATGGATGGATGGATGGATGGATGGATCCAATTGTTTGGCTGCTTCTTAAGACAGCTTTAGCCGGCTTCTTGACCACTCTCTCATTTCCCCGTATACCCAAACCGAGTGGGATCCACAGAAAAGAGACATTTTTTTCCCCCTTGCCTGATTATTCTTGGGTTAGCTAACAAGACTTCATACACATCATCCTGGTGGCTTCTGGCTGTACCTGTACTAATGATTTGTAAGTGCTGCTACTGGATCTCTGATCTTCATCTCATTTTTATTTTATTTTATTTTATTTTATTTTTGGGTGGGAGACTCTTTTCATCACAATGTACATCCTCCAGTCAGAATAAAATGGACACATTACATTGACCACAGAGATCTTACTGTATGATGTCACGTGGCGACACCGACGGTGATGAAGGCGGATTTAAAAAAAAAAAGAAGAAGAAAAGAAAACAAAGAAGAAAAGAAAACAAAGAAGAAAGGGAAATCAGTAGTTGCCGGATCAAAGTTGCTGACGTCACAAGGCGCATAACAGTCGCGTGTTCTCCCGGTATTCCTCAGTACTTGGGGAAATAATTGCGGAGGGCAGCGCGAGAAACTGACTGCGGGCATAGCAAATATACATAGCTTTAATAAACAGATTAAAGATGATTATTAAAAAAAAAAGAAAAAAAGATAACATTACAATATATAGCCTAGTAGCGGGGTCTGATTTAATCTGATTTTTTTAAAAAATATGACTGTTATATTAATAGCTTTTAATTATTGATTATTTTTGTGTTATTATTCTATTCATTATTGTATTATAGCTCGATGTCTTCAACAGTGCCTTGTAACACCCTTAGGACGGGATTCCTACAATCCAGTGAGCACCACGACATCTATTTTCTCTATGAATAACCGCAATAATCATTTTTTTAAAAATCCGTTACAATGTGTCCGTTTATTCTGACAGATGAAACAAAAAGAACAAAACATCAAACACAAACATCAATCGAATATGCGAGTTTAAATCTTCTCTTTCGAAGCCAATCCCGATATTCCGTAAAGGTCTGTTTCAAACCCACATTCAATCCATAAGCACTGATTATTTTTTCTTGTTGTGGTTATATATGAATATTGTTAAACCCTTACCGTGTCCGAGTCTCTCTCTGCAGACTGGCGGCTGCCGCTTGGTTAAAATGTAACTCCATTGGTTTAGCCACGCCCACCGGCACTACAGTGATTCCCTGTGAGCCCCTCCACAGCACAGCATCATCACATTTCCCATGTGCTGATCAGAAGATCCTATCTCATGCATCATCCGCAAATACTAACCTCCAACATACACCACATGAAATATGTCTCATGGTGCATATTACAGACAGACTACACTGGATTTCTAACTAGGAAGATGAAAAATCCTGGAGTGAAAACTGCCAGACATGCTTACTGCATCTTCCTGGGTGATCTAACTACTGAATGGTGCAAGGAGAATCCTGGAGAGAAGGAAATAAAGACAAATTTGGTTGGGTTATACTGTATCTTGCACGTCACCGAGATCTCTGAAGACAGAAATACAGAGAGAGAGAGAGAGAGAGAGAAAGAAGAAGTATGAGCTAGAGAGCATCAAAAAGATTCACTAGTTTCCCTACCCTTAAAACCCAGAACATTTGAGCCATTTTTTGTTCTGCTGGTTTTTCTCAAGGCTTCCATATAAGCACATGTATTTTTTTTAATCGACATTGACCAATGCTGTGGTCAGTTCTGTGCTGCTTCGGTTTTACGGATTAGTTTTTTTTTTTCTTTTTTTTTTACAGGACTGTTTTAAGCATAAAATAAAACGACATGGTCTCAATTTAAACCATATACAACTAAGATATTAGATCTCTAATAGATAAGAATTGTGCGCAAATTTATACAGAATACATTAGCAGTGTGAGCCTCAGGCTTCCACTTGATATATGATTTCAAAACTGGAGAAACCCACTAAGTCAGCACTGTTTGCATGTTCTCCCCGTGCTTGTTGGGTTTCCGGTTTCCTCCCACAGTCCAAAAGACATGCAGAGTAGGCCAATTGTGCGGATATGAGAGTGTGAATGGGTGTGTGTACTGCTATGCCATGCGATGGATTGGCACCCCGTCCAGGGTGTACCCCGCCTTGTGTCCTGGGATAGGCTCCAGGCTTCCTGTCACGCTGTACAGGATAAAAGGTTTTGTAAATGAAGAAACGTATTGTTAATAAATATGCTACAATACATACATCATGATAAAATTCATTGTAGTGGCCTTGATATTGATATGCAGAATTTTTTCATCAAGCTCTGGGATAATGTTGTTATTATTTCACAAATGACAACGGAGAGAGGAGAGAAGAAGCCTTTATTTGTTGCATATGCATTACAGCACAGTGGAATTCTTTTTTTGTTTATTCCGGCTTGTTAGGAAACTGGGGTCAGAGTGCAGGGTCAGCCAGGATACATGATACGCCCCCGGAGCAGACAGGGTTAAGGGCCTTGCTCGATGGTCCAACAGTTGCAGCTTGAACCGCCAGCCTGATCAGTAAAGCAAAGCTTTAACTATTGAGCCACCAATTCACTAGTAAAAAGTATCAGAATTTCAGTGAAATCATCTTGCTAGTCTGTATTTAAGAATCAGTTTTAAAATAGGACTTGTTTTTATACATTGTCTTCTTTCCCCCCCAATAATAATCAATTATAAACCATACTTGAGAATATATGTTTATTGAGATTAAATCTATTCGGTCCAACTGATTGATAGATCCAGTAGGATCATATCTATCTAACAACTTCAACAACAAATATTAGTGTATACTGTATTTGTGTGGGTTTTGATTTTGTGATCACTGTAAGAAACACTTTAAAGTCCCCCTGGCTGTGCTTTACTGACCCCATTTTAAGAACCTCTGCTCTGGTCTTTACTAAGCATATCTGTAATATTAAGCTTTCATTAGAAATACCAATAATTCTGCTTTATTACTTTAACATTTAGATTTATATGTCAATTACAGATTAATTTATCATTTGAATCTCATATATACAATATGTAATGGGATAAATGACTGAACGGAGAAAATAAAAAACAATGATAGAAGTGTGTCAGGATCTGGCATCTGGAGTATACACACACAAAGGGTATTCCCAATCCTGATATTGTCATAGCAGCTGTTTAAAACCTTCAACTAGCATTACTAATGAGCGAGACTGGATTTGTGAATCGCCCTTGTTGTGTTTTACAAGCTTCTCAAATGTCTAGCAAAGATTATTATTTCATCCCGGTTGTGTTTATTACTGCATAGAGAGGCATTTGTTCTGTTATGATTACCCTTGTCACCTAGTAATACTATGCCTCTTAAGTCACTGGTAATTTCATACATTCCTCTGCAATGACCACACCGTGTGACATCAAGAGTGTTCGTGCTGCTGATGTGTATGATCTTGTTTCTCACACTCACACTCGTCTCCTCAATGTATAATTGAGCCATAAATGTACTTATTTGCAAGATCAAGCACTTTGACAATATACTTAAGTTAATATATCTGATATTTCTGATATTTGTGTTATTATTAGAAAATAATTATAATCAATACATTGCTTTTTATAAACTTTGGATCCTTAATGAGTCAAATGGATAAAAGTATCAATAAAATGTGAAGGATATTTTAGGCAAATAAACATAATCTGTAAATTATTACTATATAGTATAATATTACTATATACATGTGAACACGATCAAAACACAGTATTGGTGCAGATTTTTTCAATTATTTATTTATTTTGTTATACATACAATACAGAAAATGTGTGGGCCAAAAAAAAGCTACTTCTGAAGTTTATGCAACATGGAACTGAACAATCTTGCTTCCCTAAAAGGGAATTTCAAGTTGCTAACTTCAGCTGTTAAGTTAGCAACTTGAGATGATTGTAAATGAGATGATTGAGAGATGATTGTAAATGTTCCCCACAAATTTGGCATTTTTCAGCGTTATACTGTCTCGCCAATAATAACAATAATAAATTAAAGTGCAAATTATTCATATTTTTTGAGTGTTGATACTAAAATTCGTTTAAGTTTCTAGAAATATATGACCTGTAAAAATTGTTGCTTACATTAAAAAGAGAAGTTTTTAGTAAAAACTTAAAACTCAAAAAATCTGTAGTGTCCGTAACCATGTCAAATGTCTTAAGCTCAACAATTTAGCATTTTAGAATAATACACTTTTTCAGGTTTTTGTCTTTTCATGTGAAATCTAAATTACCCACTAGAAACAATTCGTTCTTTTTTGAACAAATCTTTAACATTGACTCACAAGAAAGAGTAGTCTTGAAGAGTGATTCGTTCATTTTCTTCTGGGCGCGCATGCGCAAATTATTACAAAACCTCCATAGGTTATGTACAGGAAACAGTATTGAACAGTCATCAATGAATCTGCCAATTCCCGAGTCATTCGTTCTTTTGTCACGTGACTCCCATAGACGCTATGAAGAGCAATAGATTCAAAAGAACGAACGACTCAGACTAGAAGATATGATGGTGAGCTGCTCATTCTGTTTACAATATGTATTTAGCTGCATTTTCATCACTGGAACTATAACCAAAATTTGTGTATGTAGACGTGTTGGAGATCTGTTTACTGAAAATTTTATTTTATTTCTGGTCAAAAGAATGAAATGAGGTGGCACGGTGGTGTAGTGGTTAGCACTGTCGCCTTGCACCGCCAGGGTCTGGGTTCGATCCCTGGCCAGGTTCGATTCCCGTCTCTGTGTGCATGGAGTTTGCATGTTCTCCCCGTGCTTGGTAGGTTTCCTCCGGGTATTCGGGTAATCCGGGTACTCCGGTTTCCTCCCACGTTCCAAACACATGTAGGTTAGGCTAATTGGTGTTCCCAAATTGCCCGTAGTGTGTGAATGAGTGTATGTGTGTATGTGTGTGTCTGTGCCCTGCGATGGATTGGCACCCTGTCCAGGGTGTACCCTGCCATGTGCCCTAAGTCTCCTGGGATAGGCTCCAGGCCCCCCGTGACCCTGAATACAGGATTAAGCGGTATAGATGATGAGTGAGTGAGTGAGTGAGTGAGAACAAAATTAACTAAATGACTCAAAAAAGATTCGTTCATTTTGATGAACGAGATTCAAAGAACCTATTAGCCACGTCTTTTCTGAATAACAAATAAGATCATTGAAAGATTTGAATAATATATTTTTTAAAAAGGTTGTAAAATGGACATGAAATTGTATTTAGCAAATGTTTCTGGTAAAAATATAAATGTGTATGCATATTTACAAAATAAAAGTCTTGTGCATAAGCTCAATTATTATTATTATTATTATTAAAATAAGTGATAATAATAGACAGATATTACAGGGAAGAAGCGAAGGATGACCACTCATCATTTCTTGTCTTTCAACCTAATTTGATTATTACCAAAAACTATGCCAAAGAAAACGAATTGTTCCTTATAGCTTATAAAGGTAATGTCCATCAGCAGCGTGAGTGTGCCACTGTCACTGCAGCTGTGAGTAAAGCAGCATTTATCCTCTCGCACCGAGCGGCTGTTGTGACTCAGCCTAGTCTGAAAGAAAAAAGCAAGGAGTGGGAGAGAGTGGTGTGTCAAAGTAGTTATGCGCAGTATATGCAGTTATAGTTTTCTGATGGGGTACCACCCACTAAAATCCTGTGAATCCTACTTTTAGTGACTCATCCACCTGACTTGCGGTGCATATTTAATCAGATTATGGGGTAAATTACTCCAAAATGTTTCTAGCCCTCAAAAACAAGTACAGAGAGAAAAAGAGAATAATACTCCATGAACTGTAGACCTCTATCGAGTGCCTAGTCCTCATTTTTCCTCAACCTACTGTACAATCACGTTCCTTTGCGATTCCATGTTATATAATCCACCACAGGCACCCTCTTGTTTATTCTCTGATGCCGTGGCCCTTAGAGCTCATTATCTGGCGGAGAGCTTGGATTAAAATTAGGTATTATGGTGCCCACATTATGTCATTTTAAAAGTACATTTTATGCAATGTACAGATCTTCATGAAAAGGAAAGACGTTTGGATTCATAGATTAGTTTTGATAAACGTACAGTATGTAGGATAGTAAATGCACTGTATTGGGTCAAACCTGTTAATCGTTTAATTTAAGTTGTTTCAATCAGGCTCCATATTCCCATTGAAGGGCGATCTTAATGCTTCTTCAGCATACCAAGACATCTTGGACGATGCTGTGCTTCTAACTTTGTGGCAACAGTCTGGAGAGAGTCCTTTTCTATTCCGACATGACTGTGCCCCAGTGTTGATGAGTTCGGTGTGAAAGAACTTGACTGGCCCGCACAGAGCCCTGTGACCTCAACCCCATCGAGCACCTTTGGGTGAAGGCGAACTGGAACGGAGATTGCGAGCCAGACCTTCTCGTCCAGCATCAGTGCCTGACCTCATAAATGCTCAACAGAATGAATTCCCACAGAAACACTCCAAGATCTTGTGGACAGTCTTCCAGGAAGAGTGAGCGCTGTTATAGCTGTAAAAGGGAACACACTTCATATTGAAGTTTATGTATTTGAATACAATGTCATTGGCCAAATACTTTTTTACAATATACTGTAGTGTAGGTAGTCCAGTGTGATCAGCATGGTATAAGAACGCAATTGGGACAGACGGTGTCATTTATCTAACTAACTTCCTTCTAAACTTTCTGCCTTCATGAACTAATTCCTCATGAGTGGCTTATTATAAATATGCCTCTGCCCTGAAATAAGCTGCATATATAGATTAGCCATGACATTAACATGACTGCCAGGTGTAATAATACCATTAAACTGGTGAGACTCACCCATGCCTACTGGGACCAAATGCCAGCCTGCCCGGTCTAATCCCACAGAAAAGCCAATGTTGATCACAGCAGAAGGGTACCAGAACACCCGATGCACTACAGCTCACCCACAGCCCCCGACGTCTGACCACGCCTCCAAACGCTCCAATCCGATTGAGCACCAACTGGATGCATCAGACAAACAAGTCCGATCTATGAAGGCTCCACCTGGCAACCCAAGGATCTAGTGCCAGTATCTTGGTGCCAGACACCACAGCGCACCCCATAGGGGCAAGAGCTGAAATGCCGCGAGGGACCAGAAATACAGAAAGGGAACCCAAAACTAGGAACTTATATATGCAAGACTTTTTTTTTTCATGATAAAATAACTCCTGGCATATTTACTTGATTCTGACTTTCAGAAGTGAATCAGGTGTTTTTCATAAGGACGAGAAGGCAAAAGAAACATCCAGAGAAGTTCTAGAGAGAAGAAAGATGTGATAAACATGTACATGCATTAACAACCCTCATTTTTGTCCAATGAAGACTCGATGGATGAATGATGAATTTAACTCTGAGTAAAGACTACATTTACTGTTAAACATAAAACAACAGCACAGTATCATGAACTACACAATATACAGTGTTAAAGAACAATCTGGTCTGGACTGTTCTGGTCTTTGTGGGATTTGAGGGATGCTGTCCAATGCTTTTTATTTATTTATTTATTTTTTATTCTATTCACCAAGATATATTTTTATGGACAGATAGTGGGTGTAAGGTAGGATAGCCAGTGTTTCCTCCATCTCTCCTCATTCTTCCATCCTCCGCGTCTAACAGAGTGACCTGAGTGTTAACAAAATGAACAACATGACTAAGGGGATTTTTTTTTTTTTTTGTCCTCAGTGAAAACTTTACCATTATGAAAGAAAACAAGTGAGACTCTTAGATTGACTTTAGGCTCAGGGCAGATCAGTTATCACCACTGCACACACAAAAAGGAGACACAGCAGGTGCAGCTCCGTCATCATAACGTCACGACATTTCCTAAATGAATAACGGCACTAGCCAGTGCTATCTTTAAATCCTGGCTCTTCCCTGTTGCAACTGTCCAAGCTGCCGGCTTCTACTTCACTGAATATCCTATTAGAAGATTTTTGACATTACATTACAGTAGGCTTGATTGGGGGAAAACAAAATCAGCTTTACAGTATAAGCATATATATTTTTTCAGTAATAAAAACCTATAAAAATCATCAGTCGCATTGGTATATTGGATTGCATTTGGTCATACGCTAATTCGACTGGACTGATATTTCCTAGAATATAGAAGCCTCTGACATGCTGATGACGTGAAGTGCAAGTGGAAAGTTTGAGTTCACCTACCAAACAAATACTACATGAGAATCTTTTACAGGGTAGTTTCCTTCTATTAAAACCAGTCTATGAGTCAGTAATGTTACTTGCATCAATGGTGTCACTCGGCAACCATGAGGAACTTTGCCAGATCTGTGCATATGTCTGCTTTCAGGAGCCTGTAGTCAAACTAAAAAATATGGATGCATCACTAATGAATAGTTTTCACATCAGACCTGATTATGAAACTTTTTATTGCAAGCCAAATTAGAGGAGATTTATCAAAAAGCACATTCCCAAAGATCATTTCATATATTTCACACATATACATATATATATACATATACATATACATATATATAGTACTGTGCAAAAGTCTACATTTGTACTACATATTATCTGTAGTACAAATTTTGTTATATATGTTTACTATGTCTGCATTATTATGTACAAGACCATTCCCTACAAAGTTACTCTACAATTAATGAATAAATAACAATACAGCAGAATATTAGCATGACTGTAAAGAAAGCGACATGTTACATGACAGACCAGTTTTCAGATGGAAAAGAAAAAAAAATCAATAATGTAGATTCCTGGGTTTTGCATGAAAATAGAAAGGAGCGAGTGTGACCAAGTTACCAAAAGAACTCATATTCTCCAGCATGCTCAGTAAAACAGCTGTTTTATTTACAGTACTGTGCAAAAGACCTGGGAACATCCAAACAAAAGCCATAGGCAATGATGCTTTTGAAAACATTTCTACATAAAAAAAAAAATTTCTATAAAAAACACAAAGTAATAACATAAGCAATAAACGGTCAATATATGGTGTGGAAACTCTTTGCTTGAACATAAGCGGTGGCGTTCGATACAGATGTGTGCAGTATTCTAAGTAAAACAGCTGTTAGGTTTTACTGAGCATGCTGGAGAATAGGAGTTCTTTTGGTAACTTCGTCACACTCGCTCCTTCCTATTTTCATATATCTTTGTAGAGAATAGTCTTGTACATAATAATGCAGACATAATAAACTTATATAATATTAATTTGTACTACAGATAATATAGGCCTAAGACTTTTGCACAGTACTGTATATATATTCATCATTCAAAGTAAGCACGTCACTTAGCCCATAAATTCACTGAAGTGTCATATTTGAAGTAGTAAATCATAGAACGATACCTTATTTTATTGCTCCAAGACCGAGCACTGCTGCCCCTGCCATGTCTGTGTCTTGTATTAATGGCGCAATAAACCCCCAGAAGTGCAGCACATCAGCGTTATCTATTACATCAATAGACAAACTGAGAACTTTGGCTGCTAGTATGCACTCCAGTAAAGGATGTTTTAGTGATTCAAAGATTAACGGTGTGGCTTTAGTCAAGTAAATCTTGGAAGATTAGAGTCAACTCATGAAATATGCAGTACAGGCTGTTAAAGCATAAAATGAAAGACTTTAGTTGTATGCGTTTTAACTGAGCAACATTAGTTCAATAATAGGTGGCACAATGGCTTAGTGGTTGGCACTGTCGCCTTGCACCTCCAGGATCCGGGTTCGATTCCCAACCGAATCCGTGGTCTGTGTGCTTGGAGTTTGCATGTTCTCCCCGTGTTTGGTGGGTTTCCTCCGGGTTCTCTGGTTTCCTCCCACAGGCCAAAGACATGCATGTTTATTGACATGCTAATTGCCATTCCCAAACTGTGTACAGGATAAAGGTGGCTATAGGGGACGAGTGAGCGAGCGGTTCAATAATGACCCAAAGTTGATACAAGAAAATATGGAAGAAATAATCAAATAATTTGACTTTTGTCAAAATTCTGGCTACAAGTGACTCGAATTTAACCAACATTCTCCAATCATTAGGGTGCATGCTGTACTGTAGATCTATAATTACTGACTCCTGCAGCTCATTTGTTGTAATATACTGTTTGTTAGGCCACATGAGTGTCAGGCACATGACAAACACACTTCAACTTTTTACGTGTATATTTTGCAGTAAGTGTCCTCTAGCACTTAATCAGTGTCGGTTTCTGCCCACTGAGCTGCTGAATGCTGGGGATATTTGATTGGTGAGCTACAACCCAAAGGAGGGATTTCAAAACCCTCAACAATGCAGTGCTGTGGTTCATCTCACTAATAAGATCTGATCAGCAGCGAGTCTATGGGGGTTCCTTCTTTCCAGTGATGGATTAGACACTATTTATAGAAACAGCAAAACAACAGTCAGTATCTGTACCTGCAAAGTATAAAATAGCACTTTAATGCTGAGCGACATGAATTTCCAGGGTTCGAGCAAGGACAGATCTCAGCATTGCACCACTGCTGCCGCCACAAGCCCGTCACTGAGGAGATGTTCGAGAGCTGGTGCGTGCATACAAATGAAAAGCTTGTTCACTCAAGCCTGAAGGGAAATCCAAGGTATGGGCTGAAGAGCAAACCTCTAGAATCTAGTCTTTGGTACAAAATAAAACTGTTGCTTTCACGTCCATAAAAATAGTTGATTTGCTCTGTGATCAACTATCATGAGTGTTCAAAACAAGCCAGGGTGCAGAATAACAATGCGGTCATGAGAGTAAAACCTACCTTCAATTCTCTATATAATTCACCGTTGCACTAATGCACTTATCCCAGTGGTTCACTAGTGCTTAGATACCATCAAGGTAGAAAAGTTTCACATTATTGTCATCTTTCAAATACTGGCCTCCCAGGAGCTCTTTTAAAGAAAAGCCTGATAGATATTATGTTTTGCAGGAAAACACATGACCTCATACTGCTCACTGCGCCACTTGCACATCACAGGAACTCAGCTAGTAGTGATTACCACCTCCACAGGACATTAGTGACCTCGCTCCAAGCCGTTTCCACATGTTTGGGGCATTAATGGAGTTCCTGGGAGGCTGGCGTTTCAGACGTGAAGCTGGCAATCTGATCGTGAAAAACCAATGGTATCCAAGCTCTAGTGAAACACTGGGATAAGTGCATTAGTGTAGTAGGGGATTGTGTAGAGCAGTGTTGGCACCCTAACCCTCCACTTCGTAAAAGA
The DNA here is from genome assembly GCA_011419295.1 of Clarias macrocephalus. Lineage (NCBI taxonomy): Eukaryota > Metazoa > Chordata > Actinopteri > Siluriformes > Clariidae > Clarias > Clarias macrocephalus. Next base: position 91,082 of record JAAGKR010001557.1, on the reverse strand, counting down.
TCAAACATTTCTCTATATTTTTATACAAGGCTTCGGATATAGTGTATATTTAAACATTGTTGACTATGCAAATACCAATTTACTGACTACTTCTACTAATAATAGAAGACATGCTAAAGATCTCTCCCCCCCAAGCTTGTTACAATGTTCACTACATATGGATAGATGTGTCAGATTAGCCCCCTTTGTTCGATTCCCAGGTGATGCCGTAGCCTCTCGCAGCCGGGGGCCTGGAGAGAGCTGATTGGCCGGGCTCTCTCACTGTGATTGATGTGAATGCACATCATTCACGGCTCTATAGCCAATCAGGGGCATCTGCGAGGTCATGGCGGAAGAAGCGGATAGTGTTGTCCTTTCAAGTGTGTTACGCCGCCCCCAATGGTGTGTGAGAAAAAAAAAAAGATGCGGTCGGCTGGCGTCACATGGTTCAGAGGAAACCCGTGATAGTCTTCGGCACCTCCCTAACTGTCAGTAGCCTTAATGTGGGAGCCCCCTATTGTCGGGTGGAATTGGATACCAGGGGTGGGGGAATTACACTGAATTCCCAGGTGGTAAACAGACCAGACCAGATGAAGAGGTGTACACAATAGCTGGGTCATTCTCTTTCAGTACAAAACTGTTTTACTTTTGACTTGGGCCAAACATTGTCAAAAACAAGTGGTCAGCATTGTTTTTTTTTGTCTTGACCCTTAGTTCAAGAGAGATTTCTCTAAGGAGAAAGAGCAGACCTTTTAAAAGAAGAGCCAACAGTAAGTCAGCTATGCTTACCGAGCAGAATAAATGCTTTGTTTTGTAGATCGTTGGGAGTCTGTTTGTCTATAGGCTCATTTCAAAAGCAACTCTGGCTCAGAATTACCCTCTGAAGTACACATACTGTATTGCTTTTGTTTCCCGCTTCCAATACACCTGATTAATACAACTAATTAATTATCTAGCGAACGGTCTGCTTCATTCAAGATGAAGCCGAGAAAACACTAAAGTGTGCAGGACAAAGGGTACTTTAAACTCTGATGGTCCTAACCTTCGTCTTTAAGTGTTACGTCTCGTCAGCAGAACCCAACACCGAGCACCAGACGACCATAACGTCTTCAAATGTTTGGGTCTCGCACGTTACAGGTTGTTAAGGGCGATAGACCGAGCTGTTGACTTGACAGGCGAGCTGAGTCACAAGTGATAATTGAGACGGGGGGGGCAGGGGGGGGGGAGGGGGGGGGAGAATAGACCCTGGACATTCATCGCAGTCTCATCTGCTGTCTGCTCATAAAAAGAGAATTTGAGATAACCATAGCAACAGAGGAGATGGGGGTGCAGTCTGCATCACATAATGTCCCGAAGTGAAAGACGATTATGACTGGTATTTCTGAGAGTATGAGTAAATTGGCAGTTTTAGAGAAATAGAAATATCCATCTGTTGAATTAGTCTCCGAGGTGTATGGTGCATCAGGTGTCTCTTATCAGCCATTATACGCTTTCATGAGACATGATTAAGTTACTGTCTGGTGATGTTTTATGGTTTTTTTCTTATTCTTATTTTTTCGCTAAATATGATGTGGCATTAAGCACCAGACTACAAGTTTAAGGTACAGATTGAATGTTGAAGCATCCAGGCTCTGTAGTGATTCAACAAGACCAGACAATCTAGTCTTTGCTGGACTGCAGCCATTCTCATCACCGTAGCAACCACAGCAAGACAGCAAACCTGGCATGGCTACACATTGTTTTTAATTTCCCCCTCCAACAGGGGTTTGCCTTGATATTCATCACCATTGTCTATAATTTGGCTTCATAATTCAGTCCAACTCTCAGACACTCGGTTTCTTTTTCAGACCCTATTAACAGAACATTCGAGCAACACAAATTGATTGCAGACGTCTCACAATACACTGCATACTAATTATACTATTTATCATCCGTAGCTGATGGCGTTTTTTAAATTAAATTTTTATTTATTTATTTATTTTTTAGCTATTTCTCTTGAGTTTGGTTTATCAAGATTTTCTGCATATACATTTCAAGCAAACATGCATCACTCAGAACTGAGAAAACAACTAGACGTTCTGCGTGTTTTTATTATAGACACAGAGAGACACGGCCTAAGGCTATTCATTTGATCATTAGCGTTGTACAACTTGCTCATGTGACTTAGTTTTAGGATAAAAAAAAAATCAAGGCAAAACACAAAGAAGACATAAAATGTGTACCCAGTTTTCTCAAGGTGTCCTACAGAGCCCTGGAGAGGTGACCTCCAAATATTATGCAATGTGCATCATGTCCTGGTACTAACATTACAAATGCATTTAATTCAATTTTAATAATAGAATATTATTTATACCGATCAGCCATAACATTAACACCAGTGCCATGTGAATTGAATACATTTTATAAGCAACTATATACCAGTAAACTGGTGACAGGATCATGGGCACTCAAGGCTCATCTTTGTCTGCGGGGACCAAAGGCCAGTCCGTCTGGTCCGATCCTACAGAAAAGCCAATGTAGCAAAAAATATCTGGAAAAAATCAATGCTACCAACAATAGAAAGGTATCAGAACACCCAGAGCACCACAGCCTGCCACACAAGGGCCCAGACGGCAACGAGTCCGAGGTTGTTCATCTAGCCTAGATCTCAGTCAGATCGGACGTCAATAGAATGTGCCGGAAAAAGAAGTCTGATCCATGGAAGCCCCACCCCGCAATCCACAGCACCCAAAGGATCCACCACTTAACCACACGAGTTCCAGACACAACAGCGCCCCCCAGAGGTCTTGTGGAGTCATGCCCCAAGGGACCAGGGCTAACCCTAACCCTACACAATACTGGGCTTAATATTATGGCTGATCATTGTAGGTAACTGTATGGATTTTAAGATGTGTATGTAATGTATATATAGATTTTAAGACAGTGTGCATCTAAAAAAAAATATTATATCGTGAAAAATGTACTTTAAAAAAAAAAGTAATTTAATTTAAAAAGTTGAAACTCTTATTTTGGAATAAGAGTTATAAAGTAAAATTTCAAGCTTTTTTTTTTTGTTGTTGTTGCTGTCAATTAGATGATTAAGGCTTACAGCTCATGAAAACCAAGGATGCAGTATCCTACAACATATTGGAATATTTAATTTAGAGTTTGAGTAAATCTACTATTCCCACAGTATAAATACAGTGCATCTCTCAGTCTAATTCAGTACACGGATGGAAAAGTCTGCTGACTCGACAGTTGTCCAGATGATAACAACCACCCTCCATATGGACTGAAGCATATTCTTGGAAAAGTTGATTTGAAGAAAAAAAACATGCACAAACAAACAGTGATGAACGGGAAGCCTTAAGAAGATTGTCAAGAAGAGCCGATTCAATAAGTTGGGAGAGCTGGAAGGAGAAGGAGTGAAGTGAGGATGGGGTCAGTGCATCAAGAGCCACCATGTACAAACGTCTTCAGGAAATGGGCTACAATTGTTGCATTCCTAGTATCAAGCCACTCCTGAACCAGAGATAAAGTCAGGAGTGTCTTACCTGGGCTAAGGAGAAAAAAAACTGGACCATTACTCGGTCGTTCAATGTCATATATATATATAAATGTTTTTTTAGATAAAAGTAAATTTTGGATTTCATTTTGAAATTAAGGTCCCAGAGTCTGGAGGAAAGGCACAGAATCCAAGTTGCTCGAAGTCCGTTATGCAGGTTCCACATTCGATGATGATTTAGGGTGCCATGTTATCTGCTGGTGTTGGTTGACTGTCAATGGAGCCGTCAACCAGCAGTTTGGATTTGGAGATACCAATTGCCTTTTCCAGCAGGACTTGGCACCTGCCCCTAGTGCCAAAACTACCACTAACTGATTTGCTGACCATGATATTACTGCGCTTGATTGGTCCGCCAACACACCTGACCAGATACACTATGGGCTACTGTCAAGAGAGAGATGAGAAACATCCAACCCAACAATATAGACGAGTTGAAGGCTGCTATCAAAGCAACCTGGTCTTCAATAATGCCTCAGGTTGATCGCCTTCTTTCCATGTTGTCATTCATGTTAACCAGACCCTGACCAAGCACTGCATGCATAAACTTATATTATTTTTCAGAATTTCTGCAGTATAAATCTTTTTTGACTGATCTTCGGAAATATTCTGATATTGCAAGATACTGAATTTTTTATTTTTATGAGCTATAAGCCGTTCTGATTAAAATTAAAGACTTGAAATATTTCACTTTAAACGTAATGAATCTAATTTGTACACGTTTTCTGAATTAAATAAAAACTTTTCATGATATTAAAATTTTTTAACAGATACAACTTTTTTTTTTCATTTACTCAATCCTTCCTCGATAATTAACTATAAATTAAACTGACTTGATTTTGATTTTGATTGTTCACAGAAAAGTCTTTGTAACTGTAATATCACTACTTTTCTTCACACATGGGTTACACATACAGTTCAGGACTTTTGACTCGTTTCTGCAGCAATCCTGGCCCTCCAGCAGGTTCGCAAAGGTCCTGTGGAAAAACACTACATTCTTTTACAATCTTGTTATGTTCAACGCGTGTCTGGAACACTTTTCTATCTCAAGGTTCCCTTCAATTAAAGCATATTTATCCAGAACTCTAAGTTTTAAATAGAACTAAATGCAACCTATTAAAAAAATGTGCACTTTTACTTTAGCTAACAGAACAAACTTTCCTAAAACTAAAGTCAGGATGTCGAATCTTGAGCTTACTGTAAAAACAGGACCTTAATAGGAGGTCTTCAGATTAATACATCAGGCATACTTTTTACTCTCTCAAGGACTCTGCGGTATCCTGGGTTTTGTGTGAATTGAAAAGCATAAAAGACCTTTTCCATCACTTCAGTTACACAGTCTCCGTATTGAAATTAGTTTTGTTTTCACCATTGGTTCGCTCAAGCAGGTAGAACAAATGTTCAAATGTAAAAGTGCATCAACATAAATATAAACCATCTTCAAATTCCAATTATGAATATTTTAAATATGTTTTTTTTACTAAACAGAAACGAAAAAACAAACAAAAAAACCCAAATCACTGAAAGTCCATGACACCTTCTGACTGCGTTCAGCAAACATGCAATGATTCCCAAGACAGACTTTCTTTAAAGTGCATACTAAAATAATCACATGGTTGAAACGAGTACGTTCAAGTGAAGGAATAGAGGATATATTATTCTAGACCTCCTTATATTCTTACAGGCTTCTCTTAACATGTTCACATATCAGTCCTGAATGTTAAATTACTGTAGCTACTTGTGAAAAAGGTGTACTACAGGGTTACGGTTTTATGCGACATTCATAATGAGAGCGAAGTTAAATCTATACTGTACATGAAACTGACGTGATAAGTGGTAACTTGTTGATCTGGTAAGTCTATTAACCTTGCATGGAACCACTGACTTCATCGAGACGCCTAATAAACCTGAGCGAGTATAAATCTAGAAAAGATTTGACAACTGCACAAATATCTCACACTAAAGCTGATAATGTAGCACATTTTGAAAAGCTGTGTTTCATGGACCTGTAGTTCAGTATATTACGTTTCCAGTTTTGGAATTGCCACTATGACTGCTAGGCCAGGTTTGCGTTTATTTGGCCTGTAAATCACAGCATTAGACATTGATTCAAACATGAGTAGGCAATTTCACACACTATAATTCCAGTCGTATAACACACCACTGTAAAATGTACTGTAACTCACGCCTCTGACTGACAGAGACAATCGTATTTGTTTACTTTCTAAACTTTCACCAACTTTTCCATTTGACTGCAGGAAAATGGCTGCACTGAATACTGATGGGGTGGAGAGAGTTTAAAGTCTTGTAGAACATGTCTGGTTATATTTTCACTTCATCATAAGGATAAAGCTTGAGAACTGTTTTGATGTTGGCTGATTAAATTGAAAAGGAAAAAAAAAAAACTCTGATGACACTAGTGAACAATGCAAAATCACCACCTGAAGAAAATTACCTGAAAACAAAACAAAAAAAATCATGATGCATATACATAACTACAGCATCAGAAAAAGACGGGAGATAAGGGATGTGTGAAACACCATTACACTGTACACATCTGGATTACCTTGACTTTCAAAGCTTCTCTTTGGCACTGCATTCCATACAATCCAAAATCTTTTGTTCCAGACAATGTTTTCAGGTAAAAACCCCATAAAAGCACAGATTACTTATTTTCAGTCTGTTGTGCTCATTCTCCAGTGCCGTGTAACACAATCTTGGCTGAAAAGTCTGAGATTCGGCCCTTGCTTAGCGCATGATGTCCAGGTAACGAAGATCCGGGTACAGCGAGTTGATGAGCAGGGAAAAAAGGCGGTTGCAGTCATGCAGGCAGTGACCCGGGTACTTAATGAACTGACAGGACTGGCTTAAGGTTTGCTGCAGGTCTGAATACTGCTTATTACTTGACATGGCCTCCAGCAAGGTCAAAGCCTGAGGATGCAAAAAAAATAAAATAAATAATAATAATAAATACACACACTATACTCCTAGAAGTATTTGCTCGCCTGCCCTCACATGCATATGCATCCAATTTTTAATCCATAGGGTTTAATATAATGTTGGCCCACCCATTGCAGCCATAGTTGGTTGGAACAGGTATGGGGTTGTTTTTCAGGAGTTGGCCTCGGCCCCTCAATTAAAGTAAAAGGAACTCTTAATGCTTCAGCATTCCAAGACATTTTGGACAATTGCAATTTTCTTGCTCCCAACTTTGCGGGAACAGTTTCAGGATGCCTCCTTCTTGTGGCAACATGACTATACACCAGTGCACAAAGCAAGGTCCATAAAGACATGGATGAGTTTGGTGTGTAAGAACTTGACCTGAACAGAGTCCTGACCTCAACCCGATATAACACCTTTGGGATGAATTAGATCGGAGACTACGAGCCAGGCCTTCTTGTCCAACATCAGTGTCTGACCTCATGAATGTGCTTCTGGAAGAATGGTCAAAAATTCCCATGAACACACTCCTTAACCTTGGGGAAAGGCTTCCCAGAAGAGAGTTAAAGCTGTTATAGCTGCAAAAGGTGGACCAACATGACATTAAACTCTATGGATTAACGTTGGATGTTACTCAAGTTCATATGCTCATATTTTGCCATTTCAAAGCGATTGGAACATTAGGATAGGAAGAGAAGTGCATGAAGTGAGGAACCCGTCATGCATAGTACAAGCCTCTGGAGTCAGTGTTATGATCTGAGGTTGCTACGGTTGGTCAGGTCTAGAATCAGCAATATTATATGGCCTGAATGTACTGAATGACCAGGGTATCACATGTATGGATTTTCTTTTCTTCTCTTGTGACATGGACATATTCCAGGGCTGTGAAAGAGGAATGAGGAATCATTTTCACACATGCAGAGTCTAGACCCTAATCCTAATGAAAGTCTTTGTGATCTGCTAAAGAAGACTTTATGGAGTTGTTTCGACTCTCCCATCATGAATGTCACACGGGTCCAAAAGAAAAACTGTTGTGACTTTGCATAAGGTTTTTGAAATAATATCTATCTAAGCTATATCCAAAACAACAAAAACACGTTTTTTGGCCAGGCTCTGTACAAAATATACATTAACATGCACTTATTGCATCTTTGCTTATCCATCACCCTAGCTGTAAGCTCTTGCTCCAGTTCTTACCTGTTGTGCCTTCGAGGAGAGCTGTGGTTCTGTTCCTGCGTGGATGCGCAACTGGCTTTCTGAAGGCACCTGCACCAGGAGGAACGCTGACATGCTTCGAGCAACAACCCGAAATCTGTAACGGGCATGAAACCAGTGAGACCACATAAAGCTTTTGTGTACATTTCCTCCAGAAATTGACCGCCACATTTTTTTTTAAAATCTTAATTAAGTATGCTGTTTACTGGCACATTATCATACTACAAAGCATTCCTCCCACAGTCCAAAGACATGCAGATTAGGCTAACTGGCGTTCCCAAACTGCCCGTAGTGTGTCAAAGAGTGCCCTGTGATGGATTGGTACCCTGTCCAGGGTGAACCCCACCTCGTGCCCTAAGTCTCCTCAGGCTCCAGACGCCCCCGTGACCCTGAATACACGATTAAGCAGTATAGATGAGTGAGTGAGTGATAATACAAAGCACCAAATTCAAGATTCTTTACAATTATTATGCACCAAATTTAAGTTCAGGTTTATTTTTTACGTTTTCCAGAACCCTATTTGAGCCTTATTTAAAAAATAAATAAATAAATAAAATAAAAAAAAAAGCAAAAAGTAACAACTTAAAAAAGTAACTTTCTCCCTTAATTTAGTCGTAGCCAATTCCCACCCCTCATTAGGGAACTCTCCCGTAACAATCTCCAGGGCAAAGGCTATCCTCCGAGAACTACCTGCTCATGCGATGTAGGGAGCGGCGCAACACAAATCGCACAATAGTGCTAATCACATCTAGCTCACAGACAACCAAGACTGGCTAGCATTGCGACTGATGACTCGAGGCCAGCCTTTTTCCCCACCTTTGCGAAACAATGTTGCTATGCCACACGACTGTAGTAAAAGACATCTTGCCTGTTGGAGAGTGGTGACTTGCGTCCGAGACCGATGGCTCCTAAGATGCCCGAGTGGAGCCGCTCCTCTCCCAGCTCAGCCAGGTGGTTCTGAAAGGACATCAGAGCGCGCACCAGAGTGTCCAGTCCGCACGGGTCGCCCAGATCCACCTGAACCTTTAGGAGGTGCAAGGCTTTGTGCCACCACAGAAACACCTTGGCTTCGTCTGCTGGACCACTGTAACAATGTATATACAAATATACACCCCGTAAATCATATGTTCATATAACGTGCATTATATGTATATGTAACTAGCATATTCCTTAAAAGCTTGCACAGAAAGATGAACATAAAGTTACTTAGGAAAAACTTGATTGATCCAGGAGTTAAGCAGCATCAAAGTCTTCTTCTCATTAAGCAGGGTCGGCTCCAGGTTGAGCTTTTGAAGGATATAGACGTAGAGTGTCAGGTAGCTCCCGAGAGCGAGACTCTCTTGAATAAAGTCCTCCACGGTGAGTTCAGGAACCTGGAGAGAAACCAGTATAGGCCCCCAGCCAGAGTACTGATCCACACAGCCACCTTAAAAAAAAAAAAAAAAAGATCCAACAAACTAGAGTAAATATAACACTAGCTATGTTGGATAAAAATTTTTAAAACAAAAACTCAAGCCAAGTGTTGGAAGAAAATTACCATCAGTGAAGTAGGACATTATGCAAGCCTCAGTGGTGCGAGTCATATGGCGTACAGAGGCTAGGTATCTGCAGGAAGCAGTGAGTAAAGGCAACACCAGGGGACTTCGAGCCCTTTTCTCTATCCAGGAATGAAGCTTAGTGCCAAGCTGCTCTGCTGTTGACACACTTGCGCCATTCAGTAGAGTCAACATCTCAGCGAACAGACTGCAGGTCGCCATGTGTCTCTGCTGAAGGTCTGTTTCTGATGGCATACGATAAAAATGATTCTGTACTCAAGACTCCATTTTTAAATTCTCATTAAAGCAAGTACAAAGTCATACTTGACTACGACACTTGATAACCCAGGAACCCCAGAAGGAAAGCCGTATCCTCTTACCGGGTGGGTTGAAAAGAACAATGCACTCCAAAAGTTTCTCCATCTCGGTTTCTAGTGAGAGCAAACTGATGTTACCATTCTGATCCAGCAAAGTCAGAAACTGCACCATCAGACGGAGGAATGTTTGACACTTTGAGGTCATGTCCTAAAAGAAGAAAGTGAATAGTTCATCCAAATCATAAACAAATAACAAAACAACAACAACAACAAAAAAAGCTTACAGGTTTATATAACATCAGAAATAATGCTAACCTTGTGATGCCATCCTTCTATGGTGGAGCCAAAGCCAGCAACCATCTTCAGGAGTTTGACTACTAATTGCGAAGACGTCTCTTGGCTGAGAATCAGAGAAGCTTGGTAGTGTGTGCTTACATAGCGTGTGACATTCTCATACGAGGAGATGTCTACTAGGTGCCAGGGTAGAGACGTGGACTGGCCAAGAAGACCAAGAAGAGGGGAATCCTGTGGAGAATATTAAAACAATATACAATGTTTTTTTTTTTTTTTTTTAAAGAAATCTGAATGATTGATGCTGTGGAAGTTTTAATTTCCTGCATGCTTGAATCTGTCAGACGTTATAATGAATGTGTAAACAATATAAAGCCCCACTTTAATCCTTAATCCTTAATCTTTGTGCCTCTGTGTGATGCAAAACAGTAGATTTGCAAGAAAGGAACATTTTTCATTTGATTTATCTGGATAAGAATTTTCCACAGAGATGTTATTGTATTAAATAGATCACTCTAAGAAACATGAATTACAGAATGAATATGATGTGATATTTTTAGAATGTGTTTGTATGCTATTATATAAAAGACAGTTCACAAAACCAGACATTCCCAGCCAAAGTTATGATAATTGCTTCTTCTCCATAAGAAGAAAAAAAAGACGAACAAACCCCCGAAATAAGAACATGTTTGCAATCATGCATTTAAACTAAAACGTATATTTTGGAGCAACCCGAAAACCAGTACATGAACACTTACAGGTTTGCTAATAAGATGGTCCTCTTTGGATAAATAAACCATCAGGTGAAGAAGACAGACCACCATCATATGGGCGCTGGCACTAGGCTGTGGGCTCATGGCGTCACTTAACGCGCTGATCCAGTTGACTTTACAAAGAACCTCACCCATGAACAGGAAACAGCTCTTCGGACTTCCTCTTTCCACCTGGATGAGACGAAATAAGAAGGCTTTGAACGAGAACCCATCGCTATGAAAATATATACAGATATAAATCATGTTTAGATAGACATGATACTTTCTACCCCAGAATGCTCTGATGTGTGTGTGTGTGTGTGTGTGTGTGTGTGTGTGTGTGTGTGTGTGTGTGTGTGTGTGTGTGTGTGTGGAGGCATCTTACATTAAAGAATTGGTTCATGAGGGTCTGGTCTGGATGAAGATCTTTCCAAGGGAGCTGGCTGTACTCTGTGTGATAATTATACAGAAGATATTCTGGCATTTTTGGGGAGGTGCAGGTCTTGCAATAGTGCATGAGATGAAGCCACATGGCACCTTTTTGTCCTGGCAACAGGCGATCTGACCAAATAATAAAGCAAGTCACTAATAGTACTATTCTGTATGTGATTTAAAAAATTAAATAAAGCCACCCCTCGTTTCTTCAGATTCAATTAAATAAAATGATGTAGACGGAATTAAAATAACAAGATTACAAGTTTATTTTACTGCAACAGGCTGAAAAGTGGTCTACAGACAAAATAAAAAAAATTAGGTGTTCAGGTAACAACCGCAGCAGCAACCTCATTTCCCCTCTCATCTGTTTCAACCACTCAGCAATCAGCATCACCAGTACTCTAATCACTGGCCTGATTGGTTTCTCACTGGGAAATAACTTTTATGTTAGAATGATGCATACGTCATTGTTAAAAAAAAAAAAAAATTGTAAAACTGGACTGAGCCACGAGATTTAAAATTAGGAAAGACAGGATGGTCTTGTGTTCGCTGTGCCTCTATACACTTGCTGGCCACTTCTTGCCAGCTGGGAGAGAGTCACACTCACACACATAGCACTAATGATAATGTCTGAATGTTCTCTCTGGTTTATTAACACCATAGACTAGAGTATATTAGTTTTGAGTCAAACGCCCTATGTCACGTAAATCTAATACAGGTAGTCGCTGACGTACAAAGATTTGAGTTAGGCCCTTCCGAAGACCGCGGTTCTATGAACATTCGCAGATGCAAACAGATCACGGAAGTACGGGAAGTCCGCGAGCACGAAAATCGTGAGATTCATTTCCTTAGCCGTGGTTACGGTTTTTGGCCACGTGATGGCAGTGTGGGGAAAGGGTACAGATTTAGTCAAGTGGCTTGGTATACTTTAAATTGTATATTCAGGTCAAAGGCATATAAGACTCACTTTGTCTGACTTACAAACAAATCCGACTTATGAACGTGCTCCAGCGTTCCAGAATGGAACTCGTTCGGTGCAATATAAGGGATGAGGGATTGAAAGGATTTGGCAGAGATGTCGAGAGATATGTAAGAAAACACTTACAGACAGAGAACAAAGAAATAAAAAACAAGACAATTTCACCGTCTACGGTAGGAGATATGTCAGCAAAAACCCAACAGTCTTTGTGTAGTTTAACGAACAAAAAAAAAATGGTCAGGTATAGAGACTGGATTGAAACTGAGAGGCAAAAAAAGTCCTTCAGGAAGCCTGGAGAAACATTCCTCATAACTACATACATAAAAATACAAGAAGATCCTTTGGAAGCAAAATCTAAAGAAATTTGGGGGTGGCTGAAAAATGCACTTTGTACATGCATTCGATTGACCTTACCTTTGAATTTTTCATGCAAGGTGCCAGTTAGTTTTGTGTATAAACTGACCAGACTGACAGCTACTGTCGTATCTGATTCAAGCCAGGGAGAACAGCGAGGGTTGCTATGTTTAAAAAAGAAAGGAAAAAAAAAAACGCATCAAATACAGTCATTGTATTTTTCAGCTGCGAACACTTATGCAACACAATGAGTAAGACAGAGTGGAGCATACCGTACCTCGCGTCATCTGTGTCGAGAACCAACATCCAGGGGCTAAACAGTTTAGTCATCCTCGTATAGATTTCCTCAAGAGCTGCAATAATACATGCAACACACAGTCCACATTAAAACAGCACGTTACCAGAACAATGAAAGAGTGAAAGAGGCAGCTCCCTCATTCTGGATGTAACAGCTATTGAAAAGAACAGGAAGAATGAACACCTATATTATAAATACAATATCACAGCCCACAGCACTTTCCTCTTCAGCTAACTGAAGAACACCAACAATACCACTGCTGAAGTATTAAAGAAATTTTGGGGTTGTCAGATTTTTTTCCTTGATTTTTTTTTTTTTTATACTTCTCTTCATTTCCCATGACATAACTGTATTCGTGTGAGTGGGAGGAATCCTCAGGATGTCGTGGAGTGGGAACTAGTTATAAGGTGAAGTAGGAAATTACTCAGTATACAGGAATTCATTTTCATGATTTACTTTCCTCCTAATAAAGAGGTGCAGAATTTCTGTTGATGAACACCAAACTGCATTCTAACATTTTAGGCATCTATGCGACTGTAGGTAAATACATGAAAACAGACATCATAATAAGGTATAATTAGCAATTTTAGTCCATTTTATTATGACTTCTAATTGTGTAAAAATTTTAAAAGCTTAAAAAAAATGTGGAGTCCGATTTGGTATACTATAAATTTATACTCTCCAATGAGAAAGCTTCATAATAATAATAATAATAATAAAAAAAAGCAGCCCAGGAGACAGATCAGATTCTTTATTAAGGTTATTCTTGTACCTTTAACCAGTCCTTCACTCCCCACAGGCTCCTTGCTACAGTTGTTCAGCTCCAGATCAATGATGTAATTGATCAGATACTCCCAGAACATCCTGACTTCCTCAATATATGGCCTCCATTTGGAGAGGAGGCCGAAACTGCGAATGTCTCCTTTGGACAGACGGAGCTTGAGAAAGTATTTTGAGAGCCATTCGATTGTTTCGTTGACCTGCGAGGAAAAACATCACTAGGATTAGGGTGGACTGGTGCACCAGGGTACTGACAACATAGCATGATGAAGACATGTTAAATAATAATACATAACTGGTACTTAAATATACTCTTATTTATAATGACATAAAAAAATTTTTGTATGTATTATATTTGTCCCTGTGCACAAAACTAATTAGTTTCAGCCTATCTGGCTGAAAAGCTGTGCTGGATGGAAGTAATACAGTATGTGGCAAGACATTGAAGTTCTGAAGCAGGGGTGTCCGTCTGTGTACAAAAAATGGCTAAAACTAAAGAAATTCTCAAAAGAATCGTCAACGTCAGTGGCAAATTTCTGTACATGATCTTCAGGAAGCGATCGAGCAGGCACGGATTGAGCAAGTGACACCAGAGTAACACAGACGTCTATTTGACTCTATGCCCAACCGGATCCAGCTGGTTTTGAAGAATAAAGGACTTCATACTAAATATATTAATATAGATCAAATTTAATAATAACTAATATTGTATACGATCGGTGCAGTAGTTTATGACTAGCGCAACCATGTGTCTATCTATTTATTACTATTAATCTTCTTACTTGGCTACCTTATTATTACATGGACCAGTGCAATTATAAACAGACCAATCATAATTTCATTACATGATGAAATTCTTGCTTCCATATATGTCATGGCTGTTGAAATAATCTATGCAGCCATCACTTATTTATCTACCTCTAGATACGTCAAATAAGCTACACGGGTTGGCTTGTGCAATAATGTCTGTCCCGCTATTCATCATTTAATTACTGCACACATGTCTAATATCTCTCTTATACCATAGTTTAAGAGATTTAAGTCTTTTAGTTTAAGTCTTTCTGTGGCTTCCTGATTACTTTTTTAAAATGATACATATAGTTCTTCTATTTGCATCGTCTTAGTTTCGTTCCACTCCTAATCTTATTGTACACTCTATAATGATTAAAAATAGTACTTCACTTTTGTTCCAATACTTCTGACCACTATAGATGCATATTTCAAAATGCCTCTCCATTCTTCTTCTTCTTCTTCATCATTTTAGAGTTCAGTATCCAGGAACTTTTTCTGCTTGTCTGAGAACTGAGTTATTGAGCCGTGTGATTATCACACTTCACATGCTTGGCTGGGTGTTAAAAGGACGTTCTGTTCTGACTCACACTTTTGTGCAGTCACAGGAAAATGATATAGTAATCTTTTTTTTTTCTTTTTTTTTTTTTTTGTGATGAAACAGAGTGTGTATTTAAAATAGGTGTGGAAATGCAATAGATTACCTGTTGAGGGGAAAGACGGACCGAATGTGTGGAGGACGCTTTGGACTGTTTATTTTTGCGATTAGCAGAACAACCGAGCACTTTCAGGGAGGCCCTCCAGCAGTCGGCGCTGAGAAGTTGTTCTGAGCTGCCTGCCGTACGGGAATATCCGTGTTTCATTTTGTACATGAAGATACTTGTAAACAAATGGTAGACTTGAGTCTAGAGGGTAGGCATTACTCACTCTGGGTGAAAAGTCTGAGGAAGTCGCTGTAGTGGTCAGGAAACTGGTAGACCAGAAGTTCCGTCCAGTGCTTACAGAAAAGGTTAAAGGGCATGAGGACCTCAGGCTCGGGCTCTAAGCCACACGCCGTGAGCGCCAAATGGATGAGTTCCATCAAACGACTGCGATCGGGGAATGGCGGCTGACTGGCAGAGAGCCACTGTATCAAATCGAACTGCAAGAGAAATACAAAGGACAACCCAAAACTTACATGAAGACCTTAATCAAGTTAAGAACTTTTGGTAATATGTTTTTAACCATAATGCTAATGAGTAAACTGTTGAAATTGTGATATTTTAGGATCCTTCATATTGTTTTTCCTTAAAATATTAGAATAGTGTGTGATGTCGGAGTCATGCCAGCGGATTTCTTAAGAATAATGAACCTTGGTGAGGAGCATGAAGATGACATCTCCACTGTCAGCGTGCAGAGCCGTCACCACTTCTTCGTACAGAGAGACCAGCTCAGACGGTGACGCGTTGGGAGTGAAATAGGGAGACAGCAGGTTACACAGACGTCTGTTTTGCAGAATGGTCTTCAGCATGCGCTTGCACTCTGCTCGAGTGTCATGAATGAAAACCTGGGACCAGGAAAATTAGGGCAATACTTACTTATCAAAATACATTTACATTTGTCTCTGTATTATATGCATGCCCTAAAAAAAAAAAAAAGGTACATTTCAACATGAAATTTCACGTCAACCAAACCCGCGATGTGAATAATATACCGTATAATGACGAGTGGGAAAATAAAAATGCATATAAAAATTGTGCTGTAGAATTTTTTTCTTCTGACTTTTTTGTTAATAGAAGCTCGTGAGGTCATAGAAATGATAACAAAACAAATGCAAATAAAAATGCATGTGAAAAAAGTCCACTTATGAATTCTATATGTGACGACCACATATTTAAAATTTACATCGGCAAAACTGAACATTGCCCTACAAATACCACAAAATGTAACAAATAAGTAATACATGACTCTACCTGCCCCAGGATCTCAATACAGGAAGTAAAAAACTGGCGGGTGGGCGGGTGTCTCTGTGTGTCCTCACAAATCAAAGACACGATCTGATAGAAGGACGCAATGCCCACTTTCTGCATGGCAGGGGATGGGCGTAGCTTGTATGCATTAACTAGGGTCCTAAAAAAGAGGATGATGTGAAGGGTTATATGAGAAGAAATGAATAATGATGCCAATGATTATTTTATTAAAAAAGAATAATATTAAGACGCTTAAGAGTGGGGTACTAACGTTATGAAGTTCTCAGTGTGCACCGCGGCCTCGGCTAGGCTCTGGGGAAGAGGCTTAACTGTGTCCGTCTGAAGCTGCTTAATGTCACTCTTCAGGGATTGGATCTGGTTCTGCACTGGTTCTACCTTGTGCATGCCTGCGTACTGGAGAACAACAAAGTCAGCAGATTATACCAGGGAATCAGAAGATAGATCCTGAAGTGTGACTACAGAACACAGTGAAATCTAGTCAGAAGTATCTACAGTATACAGTAACACACCTTAACAGTTACATGTGCAGCGCCCTGGCATGGCTGCCCTCCTTTACCACTGCACTCCAGCTGCATGAAGAGCTGCTCCTCGCGGTTGATATAGAGTTGAGGCAAAACCTCTAGAAGCTCACTGTCCAGCGCCACCTGCTGAGTCTCGCGCATTGCTGCTAACCTGAGTAACATACGTACAGTATTCTATTAGACTTCTATGGCAGTTTTGACTTTGAATGCTGCCACAATATAATACAACGCTAATAATATACAGAAATATGGAATTTTGGTTATCTTTCATGAAAATAACAAAAAGTGATTATAGAGAGCATATAAAATAAAAACTTATGCAATGAGAATATTTTGATTTAAAACATCTCTCTCCATATTATTTAAGTTAAAATTAAACATTAGGTTAAATTTATTACTATTATTATTATTATTATTATTATTATCCTCATTATTATTTATTACATTTTTTTTCATATTTTTTAACATTTAATGTACTTTTCCGGAGAAACGTTCACTGTCCTCAACTTATATTTTTAATCACCTTATATACAGTATATTATCTTGAATATATCTTTTAAATATCTTAGAATTTTTGTTTCTTATTTAAGGCATGTACATACTTTTTCAACTTTTTATATTAAATGTTAACTCATCGCTTGTAAAGTTCAATTATCTTGATTATGCTTCTTTTTTTTTGGTATATTATTCTAGACTGCACTGTATGGGAAAGCGTGACCTAAAATAGCTCCCAAGATACGGTAACAAATCCCAGTTCCTAAAAAAAGAAATCTTCCTTTACTGGCTTAAAGCTATAATAATCTTACTTGGCCTGGTGCTGTAGCTTGGTGAGGTCTTCCTGGATGAGAGAAGTAGATGCGTGCACATCAGACAGGCTGCCAGTAGAGATATCAGGTACTGGGGCCTTCATAGGAACTAATAATGGTGCACACTGGGGGGCATCATGTTTCTTGAGGTTAGTGAGGATACGCTCTCGTGCTGATAAAAGGGGGAGAAACTTTGAGTAACATTCAGGGCAAGGTACGGAGAGCTTTCGAACTAAAATCTTCAGTTTCATGTATTTCAACAAATATTAAAAGTTTAGAAATAAAAATAACATGAACGAACCAGCCTGAGGATTGATGAAGTCAGTGAAGATGGAGCTGCTGAGTCTCTGTGAGAATAAAGGCTCACTTTTGACTTTTACCCACAGGTTAAGAACCTCATTCAACTCGTGCTGAACTCGCTCAATATCCATGTACTCCATCCACGGCTCCTATTTCATATGAAACAACGTGAGTTAATGTTGTTAATGCTACAGTTCACTTCATCTCCATCACCCATGTCTGAACTTTGCAAAAGATTTTGATCAAATTAGGCTCAGAAACAGATGTTTATATCCAGGACTTCCAGTGTTTCAGGCACCATACTCAAAGGCCAACCTTGTCATTTCAATACTATCACTTTTGTTTTGGAGAACTACATATTAAAATGATAGATCTATAAAGGCACATCTACAGCAAGCACGTAGGCATGTCCTCCACATAGCTGGCTATATTCACTTGCTTTAGAGAACTGTATAAAGAAAACCTACATAATATAATAGGAATAATGTCGGAAAAAAATAATAATGTAATAATAATCACTAGCAATCAAATACAACCAATAGTCTGTCTAGTGGTGTAATGTATTTTCTGTTGGCAGAGTTTGACCAAAAATCTTATATTTAGAGAATACCGCTATGCAAAAAAAATGATAATAATAATAAATACTGTTATACAAGTAATTACAAAAATCACCGCATTATCATTCAATATTTTATACACACGGTCTGGCCAAAAAAAAAAAAAAAAAAAAGCAGTGATTAATAAGGTTCAACAGCTGGCAACATGTTATTTAACCATAACTGCAGAGAACAGCTTCTCATTTCTTAAACAACCACGTCAGAAGACCCTGATGTTACTCTGTTTCAGAAGGGTGAAATTAATATCCTACTGAAAATTCATTTACAGCACTAAAAGAGACGGCTTCATGCGGCGGTCCGACTCTCCCAACATCAATACAAGATCTTGGGGAGAAATGAATGCGAGTCTGGACTGAAATAAATGTTGTGACATTGCATAACCTTTTTCGAAAAGTCGGGCCAATGAAATATAAGACTGCGCAACGTTTTTTTGCCTGGGCAGTGTACAGTACAAGTATACGTATTAATATTAATATGGATAAAATAACCGTTTAGATATATTGTGATTATAAGAGTAAAGAACCATTCATTCATTATTATGCAAAAAGGAAGCCCCTTATAATAAAGTCCTACCTGTTGGCCCTGCATGATTGTAGCTAGCCGATGGGCATCATACTGTTTTGGCAGTGAGGGCAAGTTCAGTTCCTGCTTCTGTATGCTTTCATCATCCATCCACAGTGCAAAGGCACTGAAAAGCCTTGGGGGGAAAAAAAGTGTTTTAGGATTTCTGTGTATTATGACGGTGTTTTATGAAATGGCGCCAACATGTGGACATACCTAACCAGTTCGACATGTAGCTCAGGCGAGGTCATGGACTGAAATACAGGTGTTCCTGGCAGAGCCTCGCCCTCAGTGTGCGCGTCACTAAGTGGACTCTGTACTTTCAGGGCCTTACCAGCTGCATGGTGAAAGTCACACACCTCCACCAGCCGCTGCTTGAGCTCCTTTAGCAGGGTGACGTGAGCTGCGCTGTGGAAATAGCGCTTTCCAATACAACCTTTAGCATCCAGTCTAAAAAGAAATAAATATATAACATTACAAAGACATGACAAGATGTCCTTCTCATCGACTGCATGACGTTTAGTACTGGAGTCATCTACAGAAGTAATGTTGTAACCGCTGAAACATGAGAAACCCACCCAAACTCTGGGCCAGGCTGTCGGAGGTAGAGGTGTAGAAATTTCTGCCAGATGAGGGGTAGAAGCGGGTGATCTGCTGATGTAACGAGGGCCTGCTGAGCCCACCGATAGACCATGAGCCTCTGCAGGCAAGGCACCACATGCAGCTTCAGGCGCAGCTGAGCCTTCTAATGAGGAACAACAATGCACAGGACAATTCAGGTATTAAATCCATTGTATAGGCATGTGAGAATAAAGACAACAAAATCAAAAGCAGCCACCAACAAAACCGGACAGGATCTAGTTAGTAAAGAATATACTCTAAAATGAATATCTTGATAATAAGGTGGCACAATAAAGAATAAATTTAGTTTTTCTTTTCTTTCTTTTTTTTTTTTTAAATGACATATTAGCAAATGAAATATTCTTGAACCTAGCCAAACCTATCCATTAAAATAAGTTTAAAACAAAGCAAATATATAAGTAGGAAGCTTAGTTATAGTTATAGTTATCTTGTTATATGTTACTAAAAAGATAAGTGAAATTTTATTGTTCTAATGCCAGAGAATTTTACTTATTTCAAGAAACAAATTCTTAAAACTTCTTTAAAAAATTCTTAGGTAAAAAAAATTACCTAAATTCCTAAAAAATATCTAACAACAGAATAAAAAATTATTCAAGGTTAAATTTAGTAGAATTTACTAATATTTGATTAGAAATAAGATTATTAATCTTATATTTGATTTGTTGCAATCTTATTTTGAGAAAATGTAGATAAATTCTATTTAAGCTATTTTCACTTGCTAAGATATCTTTTTTGTTGTTGTTGTTTTGCAATGTTCCAAGAGTCCAAGCAATAAATTTTAATGCAAGGCATATTTGATAATTTCTTAAAAGAAGTTAAATTTTTTTCATTTTAAATATAACATTATTAAGCTTGTGTCTAGTTAAATGTTACTAAAAATGTAAGTGAAAATTTCTTGTTCTACTGCTACTAGAAGTTAATTCCTAAAAAATATCTACCAACTGAATAAAAATGCTTAAAAGAAAAATGTAATCAAATTTAATAAGATTTGATTAGCAATCTTATATCTGATTTGTTGAAATCCTATTTTAAGAAAGTGCAGATAAATTCAACTCTATATATGCTATCTATGATCCAAGAGTCCAAGGAATTAATTTTAATGCAAGGCATATTTGATCATTTACAATATTTCTCCATTCTATGTTTAATAATTAATAGTACTCTACACCAAGGATACTATCTATATATATTTCCCCTTAATAAAGTTTGTCCATCTCCTTTACTGGGAAAAATTATAATCTGGCACACAGGCTTGTCTAAGAGAAGAGAAAGGAATGTGAATGGTGTAATGGGAACCTTGAGCGCTTGGTCCGGGGTGAGAGCGGGGTTGGATACAAGCTCATGCTCGACACAGCGTCGTAGCTGAGAGTCCTCTTCAAAGATGGTCTCCATGTTTAAAACTACCCAAGCGAACCACACCTATAGACAAACAACATGTGTGAGAATATGGATTACAATTTTACATTCATTATAAAATATCATAAGGAAAAAAAGCAAAAACGCAACACAAAACACAAACACACACCTCATCAGTCAGTGCGTTGCCCTCAATAAAGGAAGGAGTGATGTTTCCCGCCAAAATCCAGCCCATTAGAGATGACAACAGACCTTTATCGCCGTGGTAACCTAGCGCATTCTGCATAAAAACAAAACCGCATCTTTGTTAAATCTATCTTATTATTTCCTCTTTTGTTATACAAAAATTTAAACGGCGTGTTTTACCTTATGCTGCTGGTAAAGTAGTTTTTGGAGACATTCCTCCTGCTGGTGGAGGAAAGCGGCACGGCACAGATTGTCCAGGAGGCACAGAACAGTTTTGTCTCTGTGCCAGAGGTTCTGCTTGGTCAGAACCTGCAGCCAGAATTCCAGGACAGCAACGGCTCCGACTCTGTCCACCTTGGAGCTTTCCAGGATGTGAGCCTGAAGCACATTAAAAAGAGAAGACAAATACAGTACACGATTTTTACAAAGATTTTCACAAAGATTTATTTTTTAACCCACGTGTCATTCCTAACATTTATACCTACCTGGATTACGCTATTAAGAAGCTTAATGTTCTCACAGCTGGAGGCGCCAATGAGATGCTGGGCCACCTTGAGCGTCACCTGTTGGGTCACGCCCTGGGGCGTCCCACTGTCAAGCTGCAAAAACAGCTGGACACAGTTCAGGAATCTGAAGACAGAAAATATAGCACTGGAAATAAAGACCTAACAGAGTTATATTAGAGTTTGTGTCACCCTGAAGCACATGAATATTGAAGGCCAAGATTAAGGAATCCAGCAGCTCTTCGCCACGATTATAGCTACAGGTAGTCCCTGACTTACGAACATTCGAGTTACGAATGTTCGAATGTACGAATCTGTTCCGTAGATACGAACAGACCGCAGTTCTACTTCTGGTTTAATCACAGAAGTAGCTCACGTGTATTGTACTAAAAATAAACACTGCAGTGCACCAGATATCAATAATTACAATTATATAAAAATCTTTAGTGTTTAAGTGAATGTATAAAATGTCCAATATATTGTGTTTTTGGGTGTGGGGGTGCGGGAGAAATTAGTCAGCCTCACTGGTTTCAAGGAATCAGTCTGGGAGCACGATGATAGAAAATTGCTGTCCTGTAAATCTGTCCTGATGGTGAATAATGCTAAATTCGGAAGATCCTCAACCAAACAGAGTTCACAGTCCAATACATGCTTTACATTGTATATTGTTCCAGACGAAATGGTGTCCGGGATTTACCTCCCTTCCCTCAGGGTTATATTTCACATGTGAGATTCATTTCTTTAGGTGTGATTATTGTTTTTGTGTGGGGAAAGGGAACAGATTTAATTAAGTGGATTGGATGCTTTACATTGTATATTGGTGTCAAAGGCGTATAAGTCTCACTTTGTCAGACTTACGAACATATCGGACTTACGAACATGCTCCCGGAACAAAACTCGTTCGTAAGTCAGGGACTACCTATATATTTATGCCAGGCCATTATAATTGGCATATAGCAAAACCATTCTACTGATTCTCTGCACAGTCTCTCCCTTCTCCGTTACATTTAGTTTATTGGCAAAAATCATAAAAAGCAACAGAAGTGTGGAATCCATTAATAAAATAACATGAACAATTCTTAACTGTTCATTCTTGAGGAGGTAGAAGGGGCAGTGATAGGTCATGGGTAGAATGTTTTCCAGCACGTGGATCGCAGCTTTGAGGTGGCGAGACTGAACCAAGGTCTTCAGCAAGGGAATGCCTTCACTGCAAAACTTCTCTAAACTGCAGCAAGAGAAAAAAGTAATTGTAACCAACTAGAACAATTAACATGTACACACAAAATATCAGATTGTGTAACAGATTTTAATCCGTAACACCGGTATAGTTAAATGATTTCTAAACCTGTGCCCAAGGGTGCTCATGTCCAGTGCCAGGAAACAGCCAATGGGGATGCCGGCTTTGACGGCTTTAAGCACCGGGTGCATGGTGGGCGAATCTGTGACCTCTGGTACAGTAGGTACATCAGAGGAAGGCAGTGGACACCAGGCAGCCTGGGGATTCCTTTCACTTGTGTGGAGTTTAAGCCGCAGTGCCAAGTCCCATGCCCACTGGTTAAAGGATGTCTCTGGAGTCTGGCCCAGACGCATTATATTGGCTAGATATGACATCTACCAAAAAAAAAAAAAAAAAAAAAAAAAAACTCATATAAAGACAAAGACAAAATATATAAGACGACACTATTATTTAACATCCAGTAAGAGTGATGCGTGAAAACGCTGGCATGTCTGTATGAGTACCTGTTTGAGGCCTTCTGAGATGATTCCAGCATACGGTTTATCTGTGAGGTACTTCTGGTAAGCCTCCACCACCAGCAGTGCCACTTCACTGTGTAATACAGCAGGCAGGGCAAGGCAACCACTCTAAAGTCAAAATACATACAAAAACACACATATAAATAAACGCAACATATTATATTTTATTTGAATGCTATTCTGGATGAATTAACATGGTAAGAATAATTTTTCCCTAGCACAGGACATGGGACTACAAGCACTTATAAAGGTTAATAAAAGTTAAAGCTGTATAATCAAGAAATTACAGTATTTTGATGATGTTACAGTAGGTGTACATGCTGCATATTGTCATAGATGCTTTACATAAAATAAAAATGTGTAAAAAAAAAAAAACTGTTTACACTACACACTAATAGTGTACATGAAACATTGTAAAAAGCTGATCACTCACAGGCTGGAATCCCCAGTTAAGACCCTCCAGGATAATGCAGGCCAGTTTATTCTCCACCGCAGAGAGGCTGTAATCCAGCAGCCAACCCCTAATGACTCCAACCTCATCTTCATTGGGACTCCACAAGTGCAGAGGAAGCTCCTTAAACAGGTACAAGGACACCTGCAGATATCGATATGAGTGCTGGATGAATATTAGAAGTACTTTTAAGAAACTGTTATGTACTGTAAACCATGAAGCATACATTTTTTTCTGTCACATTCTTTGGTTGATTTGTATATTTAGCACAAGCTAAGAATACACTCTATTATCTATAGATTATGAAAATATTTCTGGAAAAAATCATAATAATGCTCGAAGGTTTAATTTTTAAAAAGGGTTTCAAGAGTTCTCACAAGACGAAACAGCAAAAATGCATAAGACAAGCACTAAGAAAGTGAATATTGATGGACTGTCGGCTGCTCCCGGTACTACAGCTGGACCATCTGGTCCGCGCGCACAATTTGCTTGGCACAGGTTTTTACGCCGGATGCCCTTGACGCAACCCTCCCATTGGATCCAGGATTGGGACCGGCACAGCATCCAGTGGCTGGGGTTTGGGCATTGGCTGGGAATCGAACCTGGGCCTTTCGCATGGCAGGTGAAACACCTACCACTGAGCTGGGAATGCCCTACAGCACTAATAAAGTGAATCCATTATGATCTATTATTTAAAATAAACTGAAGTAACGCACCATGCCGACTTTGTCGATCGTCTCCTTCAGCCTCTCGAGCAGAATAGAAATGACGTCTGGGTGAGCGGTGGCTATAGCAGCTAGTAACTCTCTCCCCACTTTAGAGAAGATCTCGCGTGTGGACACACTGACATAAGACACCTGCGTAAGAACAAAGAACAGAGACTTAAGTGAATCATTTGTAAATATACTTTCCTGACAAAGACTTTATTTTTTAAAAAGTCTACTGTAAAATTTGTGCTATATTTTCTTCCATTCTCAGTGTGACTTATTTGCATCTTTCCTTATTGTGACAAAGCCTTTATTTGCATATCCCAAAGTACATGATCAGTCATGCACCACAAAAGCCTACTTGTTTGTGCTGGGGCTTGAACTCACAGTCTACTGACTGACTGACTGTTCTGTAAAGGCGCATCATATTTTTTCGTTTTAGGTCTTGTGATGGGTTTTCATTCCCTGAAGATGTAAACCTTTATTAGTGTGGGTTTTTTTTCTCGAAATACAATTTCAATACGGTGCATTCTAATAAATTAAACTTTCTAATAATGTCACCTGCTGACTTGAACACAAATGATGGAGAGATCGTAACTGGTGTGACACAGTATGCTTAAATCAACTTGGAATTTTTGTTTTGTAGATAAACTCTATTTATAGTTCTCATCTGGATAATGTTTGTGAAATCTTTACTTTTAAACCCTCTCACGTGAGTCTGGGACTTAAATCACCTTGTAGATCTCCAGCACGATGGTCCTGACAAACTGGGGGTCTGCGTCAGTGCGTTTAGGTTGGGCCATGTGAGCGAACGCTGTCAGCAAGCAAATGCCATCTGAACTATTTATCTCTGACAGCCAGGCCTCAAACCTCTCCTGGTGACCTGCGTCTGAGGAGATAAACACACAGAATCCACACACACCCACAACAAAATGAATTGCATTATTTTATTCTTTTTTTTTTATCCTTAAGCTGAACTAGGTTTTTATGCATTATTTCGTGTGCCAGATAAACTGCAATACTGTCCAATACTAGTTTTTATGTTAGTGATGCACAGTAACCTTGGAGGCTCTGGATGCAGTTCTCTACGCTCAGACTGCAGCCCAGTTTATCCAAGCCGTCCATCTCGGCACATTGCATGATGTAGAAGATCTTCCACAGCATTGAGCTTGACAGAGTTCCATAAGGCATCTCCGACATGAAGAGCCAGATACCAAGTCTGATGTAAACAGCATGGTGAAAGAGACACGGGGTGGTTAGTATTTGAAGACCCAAGACGGAGAAAAATACAGATGCTCCAAACCAGTAAAAACATGCATGATAAGGTTCCTAAAAATGAAATATCTAGCAATTGATTGTATTGACCAACCACCATTTTTTTTTTTTCCTGGAAGGAATATGTCTTATGAGAATCAAGGTTATACTGGTTATACTGGGTGTATATAAAAACTAAAGCTCCTGGAATCATCGATATGACTGTGTAAAGCATTCTCACCTTTTAGCCTTGAGGACATGTAAGACCGCGCGCAGAAAGAGATGGTCAAACTCCACCTGCAGTTTCTCCATGGAGAAGGATTGTTCCTGCATGGTGGTTCTGCTCACTCCGGTTAAACTGATGTACTGCGCCCAGTGATCGCTCACGTAGCACAGAGTCATCCTGACCAACACAAGAGAGGACAGGCAAGTGTAAAATCGCCTCCGACTCTATGACCTCTTGAGTTGAACATATCAGGGAAATTAAAATTAGAAATAAAAATTTAAAAGGTTGGAACGGGCGAAAAGGCGATCAGCTGACCTGATCATGTGACCGATCCTCTTTACAAACTGTCTGTAACAGGCTCGGTTGTAGGTCTGCAAACCAACAGCCAGCAGTTCGACAAGCGAAGAGGCAAAAGCAAATATCTTCATCATTTTCTGACTTGTGGTGGCTTGGGGTTGGTAATTGCCTGAAGAATGAATAGATGAATAATTTATGCATGTAAATTTGATGATGCACTTAGAAAGCTTTGTATATATAAACATTACAGCATAATCAGTACTAACTACTGTGATCCAGCCTTGTTTCATTTTTTATTTATGCAGCTAGAATTTAAAAATGACTTCAAATATAGTAAGTGCAAGTTCAATGAGGTCAATCACTGACCTTTTGATGACATCCCCAGTAAGTGTTTAAAAAGTTCATCAAATGGAAACTGAGAGAGAAGAGTAATAAGGTCATCCTCTGATAACAGCAGCCAGCTCGTCTCCGGGTCTTCATCCTGAAAACAGATAGAAAAAAATATATCTATCATAAAATACACATTTGGTAATTATGGGTTAAACAACTAAACAGGGCTATTAAACTAAAGCAAATAATAACTATAAGACGTCACCTTAATATCGCCCTAATTACGTATTTGTAAGCAATATACCCTTTACTGCTCAAAAGCTACTTTCATTTGTAATGCTTATTTAATAAACATTTTCACCATAATGTCTGGAATAATTATAAACACCCAGTGTTTCCCCTTTAATATTACAGGCATGGCAGGCCCCCTACAGGACAGGCAATAAATAAATAAAAAAAATCTAACACTGTAAAATATACACTGAAAAGGAAAATAATCATGTGCATTTGGGACTTTTGGCAAACAATAGACTAAACATATCAGCTTGCAATTAAAGAATTGCTAATACAGACATCCTGCACATTGATAGCAGCTCCCAGACACCTGAACATTATATCCAATAATAGTGTTAGGAGTTTATACTAGCATTAGCATTTGAGTCAACATTTAAACAAACTGCTAGTTAGAATTGAGGCCCAGTGTGATAAGATCAAACTGTTTACCGTTTACTTGGGTAACGTAATAGAATATAAAAACAACACTATGAGTAGAATAATATAATATAACATAATATAATATAATATAATATAATATAATATAATATAATATAATATAATATAATATTTTTATAATATTATTTTTCATATTACATTCTCTGCAATAAATACATCATAGTATTTCTCTCCTTCTTTTATTCGACCTCTAAATGGAAATATTGTTGCAAGAGAAATAAATAAACAAACATTCTAAGAAAAACACTGTCTCATCTAAACACATATAAAACCTTGGTCTTACAGGAATTAAATCAAAAGGTCCTTAAATTACAATACTGTATATACACCATATTCAATATAGGCAGTGAATATTATATTCCTATTTTACTTTATATTAAATATATAATAATACAGAAGCCTGATTTTCAGAAGGGATACATGAATTAATTTTGGATGCCAATAATATGTTAAATAATATGTCAAAGACGACTTTAGAACCTTCACTGGCTTTATAGAAAATGTATTCTATATATTTTTTATAAATAGAATGTTTACATTTAATGTTAATAATAATAATATAATGTTAAATGTTAATATTCTTGTGGCTCCTATGCAATAGAAACTGAAACTGTTGAATCATTTATCAAACTCTGCCCTGCTTTAAGCGTTGCGTAACTGACGGCAGGAAGAAGTTCTTGTGATTATCTTGTGCTGCTAAATTTATAGGTCATGCAGCAATGTAGATTAAAAGAGAACTCAAACTCTGCTGTCCCTTTTGAAAAACATTCCTAGAAGAAAAAGTTAAATTAACCAGCACACACACTATTTTTTTTTAATACAGCAAGGGTTAAAAAAACACTATTAGGTAGCATTTGCCTAAAGAAGCAACTCACCTCTTCTCCACCTTCATCTACAAGGGTCCAAATACTAGCTGGAGGTCCTGAATAACTGTTGTTAGTTTTAACGTCACTGGGCTTCATGTGACACATCAGATCGGCTCGGTCCCTGAAGGTAACAGAAGTACGAGTGTGAATGTCAGACAATTTTGGGGGGAAAAACCAAACAATTAAATGAACACAAAAACAAGAAGCTTTAAAGCCTAAAAAACTACGGTTAATAACAAGAACAAAGACTTTACGTAAATGAATATGCTAAACATATGAAATACTTTATGAATTGATATTCTTTAAGCAAACGGTCGGAACAGTCTTTTCTTACTGTTGCATGATTGGTGAAGCGAAGATACTTTCTGTGCCACACAATGGCTGCTGTGAGTGATTTAAATGTGTTCAAAGAGTTCTTGGAGAATGTTTAATCCACGAAAAAAAATGACATTTAGACTCCTTTACTGCTGTTGTAGCCACTACAGCAGCATTAAATGACAGGTACAGTATGCATCTCTTAACATCTGTGCAATAAAACACTATTGTTCGAACATCAATGCTGTTGAAGCTGTTGCATTCAATCTGGTCTCATTATTAGTGTAACAACTGAAAGTTGGCTGAAGCATAAATAGACGTTATACAGCGCACATCTGTACTAGCGTAGGGAGCGGTCTTCATGTACCGAGGTGAAACTGAAACTGTTTCCAGGAGGAGGCTGATGATGCTGTGAACTGAAGTTTTTGTATTGTTTATGATGTTTCTCATAATCTCCAATAATCTTTGTAATTTAATATATTTTGTTTTTGCACCAAAACTCGATACTTGCTTTACTTTTATTTTTTTATTATATTATTATTTACACTAATTTGCATACAAAAAAAAATCCATAAAATTCATACTTATATAACCTTAACAATTTTGTCCAAATATTGTTGCATTTGCCATGTTAACAGTGTTTGTGACGCAAATAAAATATGTACAAAATATTTTCCATTAGTGTGCCTTGCTTTTATATTTGAGGAGAATTAGGCAGACGGTCTTATCCAGAGCAACTTACATTTTATGTCTTTTTTTTTTTTTTTTAAACATCTGAGCAATTTAGGGTGAAGGGCTCAAGGGCCCAACATTGGCAACTTGGTAGTGCTGGGATTTGAACCCAAGACCTTCCGCGCCATACTCCAATGCCTTAACCACTTAACCCACTTCTACTTGCCTAATTTGGGGGGAAAAAAAAGTGTTTCTCAAAACTGCAACAACAAAAAAAAGCCAAACAAAAAAAAGGAAGCTTTCTCATTTTGCTTTGAGAACTGTTCATATATATTTCATAACACAACTGAGGTGGGTTCGGACAGCCTTTTCCACTTAATAAATGAAAACTTTTTAAAAGCTGCATTTATCGCCCCGTGTGAAAAAGTAATTCCCCCCTAAACCTAACAACTGGTTGTGCCACTCTTGGCGGTGTATATACAGGCATAAAGGCAGAGCTTTGTTTAGCAAATAAACCCTTACCGTACTGGAGACATCAGAATTGCCAGTGCCTGCATGAAGTGATAAACTCCAGAGGGATTATCCAGCACTTTAATCTAAATGCGACAAACACATTAAAGTGTTAAAAACAACAGGAAATGAAAACCATTACATCTTTGCAGGTATTCATTTCTTATATTCTTCCAACTCAACTAAATAGCTGTTTCACCTGTAGAAAGGGCACAGCCCATTTCCTGATTCCTGCAGGACAGCACAGCAGATGGTTAAGGATGTACAGATGATCTCCTGCTGAGCCAACTCGATGAAGAACACACACCTGCACACAGGTTTTTATATATATATATATATATATATATATATATTTTTTTTTTTTACCACAAAACTCTACTCAACTACTCCGTAACTCCAATGTTCATCTATTAATAGAGACAACTTACAAAAAGAAGCATAAAGCACCTAACCAGAAATGATGAACGAACCAGTGGTGACTGTACTTTTGTTCAAACTAATAATTATAACAGCAACCTTACACCATATATACACTTCTGTAGCATGTTTACCAATCTCTGCAACCACAGATGAATGTCTTCCTGGAACTGAGAGTCGTCTAGGACCCGACGGGTGAAGCTGAACAGCACGCTGATGCTTTCCTTTAACGGCTTCAAGGAAGACGGCTGTGACTTTGGACCGTCTAGAAGAGCCAAGTTAAAGATGTCAGTGTCGGTATAGCCGATTCTGAAACCGATACACTGTACAAGTCAGTATTGTCTTACCCGAGTCAGTCTTGTGCACAGCCACGCTCCTGGTGATGGGATTGGTGTTGAGCAGGTTGTAGAGGTAAGACTCGACCTGCAGCCGGGACAGGACGGAGGTGTAGGAGTGCAGGGCTATGGTCTGGTGGAGCAGCTCTGCCTTGGTCTTGAACAGGTGCTTCAGGTCGACTACCACCGCCTCGTTCAGGACCACCTGCTGGAAGCGATGGTAGCCGCTCACCTTGGCCTGGTCAGCGCACACACCCTGTCGGGCGGAAGAATCTGTGTTACAAGATGATCTGATAAACATATCATAAACTACTTGAAATTAGTTTCGAAGAACCGTCAAGTTTTAGGTGCAAAGGTTTGTAGCCCTTTGAATAAAAAAAAAAAGAAAAATATGATTACATGTTAAGAACTAATGCAAAACTATGGATTTTCGTTTTCCAGAAACATATCAATAATCCAATAATCCAACAGAAATGTAGTTTGAAAAGGAAATTTTCCCATGCCCTTTTCTGTCTCTAAATACTAAAGCAAATCATTGGCTATGACAGATATGAGAATAAGAAAGACAGGGTATACATGACATTCTTTTTTATTTATTCATTTATTTATTTAGACAGAGGAATGTTTTTTTTCTTATCAGGTAATTTGTTTTTGTTAATGTTTTCTATCAAATATGCTGTGACTTTTGGAGACATTTATTTCAATGCACTACTAATAAAGATTTTCCAAAATGGGATGGGAAAATACACAATGAGCTTGCTTAAATGAAGCAACTACAAAGTCAAACACATTTACATTTAGGCATCTGGCAGACGCCCTTATCCAAATTTTTTTAAGGTCCTTGCTCAAGGGCCCAACGGTGGCAGTAGTGGTTGTGGGGTTTGAACCAGGGACCCTCTGAACCGTAGTCCAATGCCTTAAACACTGAGCTACCCCTGACCACTAAGAGTAGACATGAAAGTGATAAACTGGTCATTGTCACTGCTGATATCCACACACACATTTTTT
The DNA here is from genome assembly GCA_011419295.1 of Clarias macrocephalus. Taxonomy (NCBI): domain Eukaryota; kingdom Metazoa; phylum Chordata; class Actinopteri; order Siluriformes; family Clariidae; genus Clarias; species Clarias macrocephalus. The sequence continues at coordinate 59,540 of JAAGKR010001557.1, read as the reverse complement.
GCTTGCAATAATTGTCACTCTGAATGCCTTGAAGCTAAAAAATATATATATATTTTGACATTTTGTTCTAAGGGCATGCAAATTTTTAGACCCACCTATCAGTTTTATATTAGCAGAGTTGACACGACTATAAAGTGCCTTTCCTCATTAAAATCACCTGGTTATCATATTGCAAAATAATCAAATTCTGAGGTTTTCTTATAAATAACTAAAACATTTTTTTACTGACTCATTTCAGTACCATCATGAAATGTTTTATACTATTTTCTTGGATTGGGCGTATGTGGGCTTGGATTTTGTACTTATACATGTTCTTTAATAAAAACAATATATATAATTAATTTTTCATTACAAAAAACAGTATATCCTTCTGAAAGTGTACATCACCAGTTGATTGTTTGGAGACACCTTCTAGTTCCATGGTCTTTCCTGATTTTTATTTCTTTCTACACTGTAAAACAATGCTGAATGTGTCCAAAATATACAATAATCTCTTTTAAACAGTTGATATTGAGATGTATCTGCTACTTATGCTCTGTAAAGCTTCATAACGGCTCTAATCTGAGGTGCTGTTTGTTTGCGGTCTTGCTTTCCTGCTATAGTCTTCATGAGAGCCAGTTTCATCATGGTGCTTGATGGGTTTTGCAAATACACTTTACAATATTGTTCTTGCAAGAACTGATCCAGAACAGCTGACCTTCATGGCCTTCACGATCTTCAACTGCCCGTTGTTGTTGTTTAAATATCTAATAACATTTGTCTTATTTTATAGTATTATTCATTATTGTTCTAAACTTTAGAAAGTAAATTCAAACTTGCGTCCAAACCTTTGAGCTATGTGCATTTTTCAACAGCCTGAGGTCTGCTTAATAAAATTACTTCGAAATTAAAAGGAAAATCTTTTTGGAAACTATGACGTCTCAAAGGCACCTCATAATGATATTGACTCATAGCTAATACATTCCTGATCATTCATTCATCTTCTGTAGCACTTATCCTGTACAGGGTTATGGAGCCTATCCCAGGAGACTTTAGGCACAGGGTGCCAATCCACTACGAAAATTTTGGAAACACTAATTAGTCTAATCTGCTAGTCTTTGGACTGTGGGGGGAAACTGGAGTACCCGGAGGAAACCTATAAAGCACAGGGAGAACATGCAAACTTCACACACAGAGACCCGAACCAGGAATCGAACCCTCGACCCTGAAGGCTGTCAGGCTAGTTAAACTTTCTAAGGCTAAGAAGAGTTGAACTAACCAGAGTTCAAAACCGAAATCTTGCTATCTAGTTGTATTCGCTTTATAGGAAAATGATAAAGAGTTACAAAATCAGTTTGTGTTCATTCACAATGTCTAAAATTTTACACCGTTTAAAGTGGTAGAAGACTGACTCTAGTGGAGACATTATTTTTAAACTGACTTGTTGAAAGATTCACATTTAGCCACTATGTCTGTTCTTTAAAAAGCCACAATTTTAACATCTTGTATCATTATTCAAGTAGGTAATGGATGAATAAAGTATTTCCGTTTCAGTCTTGTGTACTAGTTACCAACGTCACCTGTGTAACTATTTTATGTTTTTTTAAACCCTTTAACAGGAAAATATGAAAAAGTCATATTTCAACCTGCAGCGTGAGCTGTTCATCCTTGAAGCTCCACAGTCGGTTCTGTGCACTCTTGCAGTCCGAGATGGTCGCCTGCAGCTCGGTCTGCGCCTGCACCAGCTGCTTGCGGCATCTCCAGTAATTCAGCAGCAGCTCGTGCAGCTCGTGGCCTTCCTGATGAACCAAGGCCTGGAACTCTGAAGCATGAAGCTCAACGTTCTCCAGCCACGATCCTGGCTCCCACATCCTGAGCTGCTCGCTGGTAAACGGCTGGACCACCTGGCATGTCCGAGGCAACTCCGGATACAACCTTTCTTGGGGTTTCTCAACTGTGTCCAGCTCTACTGGAACCAGGCTGGGAGGTGAGGACTCCTGATCAGCCAGAGTAAGAATGGCTGGAGCTGGACTGATTTGCTCGACGGTGTTCGTGCTTGCACTTTCAACCGGCAAAGGTGTAAGAGATGTCTGGGATAGATCAGTAGCGATAGAAGACATGTCTATAAGGAACTGGGGATCCACAGCTGAAACGGGGAGTGATGGATAAAGAGCGGGCACTTCAAACGGCTCGATTTTAGCGCCAAGGGTTTCCGGATCGCACCGGCTCGGCCGGGATGACGCAGAACTCTGGCCCACTTCGATCGTAGGGTCTTGTGATGATAGTACGGATGCGGCGCTAGAGGATCTATCGAACAAATGAGCTTCGTCTTGCTCGGCCTCGTGTTTTTCATTTCGCTCAGCCGAGGGTTGCGCATCGGGCAGAGGTTCTTGTGCAGATACGGCCGGCTCAGGGGGAAGACTGAGAGGAACGTCTGTGAATTCAGATGCAGGAGGGTGCGGTATCACAGGTTCAGGTGCTTTCCTCAGAGTCTGCTTTTTATTCTATGGGTTTAAAGGAATGCTTGGGTTAGATTTTAGACATATTTTCAGGAACAAAAACAGGCAATGTACTTGGATTAATTATCTTTGGGTACAGGTGTTTGTTGGTTGGTTTATTTGTTACCTGTGACTTGACAGAGGATTTTGCTTTTGATTTCTTTGGTCTCACTGCTTCAGCCATGTTTACACAGATCTCTTCAGTCCAGTTCAGTTCAATTCAGCCCAGCTTTATTACATCCATGTGAAATAATCAAGCACCTTCAACAACAAACTGCATCATCAAGGGCAATTCTCTTCTGCCCAATATCTACCCAATGATACACACATTTCTTGCTAGCTAAAATGACGTCTAATGCACGGAACTCCTCCTGAAACACCTGAAATATGACGTTGTCATGTGAACACTTGTGTTGTTGTGCAGGATTTATCTTGTTTATCCAATAGATTAATTATCTATTGTAACGTTGCTGCTCACTTAGTTTTTGGTTAACACACATATTTTCAAAAAACAATCAGGACACTCACCGAAACTGACACAAACCTCGACACGTAAACATAAACATAACACCAGAGATTATTAAGACGCTCCATAAAGCCTCGGACACTCGCTCTGTTTGTTTTGGTCTGTTTGTTCCGGGAACTCTCGGGCAAGCCAACGAGTCACGTGATACTCCACCCTCAACACAACGGCAGCCGAGCAGGGACCAAAAAAAAAACGCAATTTTGATTTGTTTACCTCAGAACACGCGCACAAGCGACATGTCCGCATTATGACATGCAAAAGTTATAAATGTGCGTAACAAATAACAGCTCTCAAATATAAAATCCAAATTTATTATTGTAAGTAAATTATTGAGAGCTGTTGTATATAAAATTAACTAAAATTTATATTTACTAACATATATATTACATACTGTTTTTATATAAAAAAAAAATATATATATATATATATTTATTTATTATTTATTATTATTATTATTATTGTTGTTGTTGTTGATTCTTTTAATATAATATTTTAATTATGCTATGTACAGAAAAAGCCAAAAAAATCTTCAGGAAAAGAAAAAAAATATGATTTATATTATATTAATATAAATATTATTGCCATATTATAATATATATATCAATATATGATATATAATAATTTTTTTTCTTTTCCTGACTTTTTTTTTTTTTGCCTGACTCTGTGGCTCTATACATGTAATACTAATAGCACTAACAATTTCTTGTCACGTGATTAATATTAGCTCAAAGTCTATACCTTTTTATCCTGTATACTGTACAGGGTCATGGGGAGACTGGAGCATATCCCAGGAGACTTAGGGCACAAGTAGGGGGTATTGTCAAGTGTATTTGCAAAACCCATCGAGCACCATGATGAAACTGTCTCTCATGAAGACCATCCCAGGAAAGCACGACTCAAACTTACCTCTGCTGCAGAGGAGACGTTCATTTAGAGTCACCAGCCTCAGGAATCACCAATTAACAACCAGCACCTCAGATTAGAGGCGTTATGAAGCTTTACAGAGCATCAGTAGCAGATACATCTCAATATCAACTGCTCAAAGGAGATTATTGCACATTTTGGATGCCTTAGGCATTGTTTTACAGTGTAGATTTTTTTAAAAATCAGTAAACATCATGACGTTAGAAAGTGATCCCAAACTTTTGAGCGGTAGTGTATAATTTGGGTAAAATGAGTAATAGATCACAAAGATGTTTTTGGAAATTTTGTCTGTCTGTTGCCCACAGCAAGAGGAGATATGGTAATATGGGAAGATATGGTTGAAAGTATATTATACGACATACCTTATATAGTAAAAGAAATTGACCTTGAAAAAAAAATCATTCTTTTATCTCAAAAATCAACAGATATGCCATTGTACATTTTTTTTATACATGCTTATGAGTGTGCAATCCAATTCCACCCGAACTAGGTCACGGGAACATCTAGTTAATTAGATGTATATATTTTAATAATATACTTACCAAAATCACACATTCTAATATTTCATTGGACCACCTCCTTATGTGCAATGTCATAACATTTATTTCCGTTCATAGTTGCATTGATTTTTCTCCAGGATCTTGTATTGATGATGAGAGAATAAGATTGCTGTGTAAATTCCAAAGTTTCTCAATGGGGTTAAGGTCTGGACTTTGTCTCTGTGGTGGCAAATCCATGTGTTGAAATGATGTCTCGTGCTGCCTGTGCCACTGTGTCACAATTTGAGCAGCTGACCTTTTTTTTTGGGGGGGGGGGTGGGGGGGGCACATAACATTACTGAACTGAGACCTGACCAAAAGATGATAACACTGCCCCCACAGGCTTGCTTGTATGGTAGGAACTAGGCGTAGTGTGTGCATCGCTTCTTACCCTGAGGAGCCCATCACTCATCAGACCACCTGACCTTTTCCCAATGCTCCACAGTCCATTGTTTGTGCTTCCTAGCAAATGTAACCTATTTTTGTGGTTATCTTAAGGCTGTACAATTGTTTAGGTCCAATCCCTTGAGTTCTCTTTGCATAGTGCAAGTGGAAATGTTTTTATTTTAACTATTAAACATAGCCATGAATTCCACATTTTTTTTTAATTACCCATCTTTGGTAGTTTTAGTTGCGGGACAATGATTCGACCCTTCTGAAACATCTTTGCTAGGACCAAGGGATAGGTCTTCTGACGTGGTTGTGTAAGAAACAAGAAGCTACACTCAGCATCATTAAGGGATAAATAACTCCTTTCCAGCTGATCTGTATTAATCACTGACCAGACACTAACCCAAAAAACCTTGCTGCTCTAAATGAAGGAAAACCAGCAATTAGAATATTTGGCTTTGGGGTCATGGCCTCAGCAGCAGACCTGATGTGTGTGTGTGTGTGTGTGAGAGGATTCAGGTCTGTGGTTATATGCACTCTCACATTTTATCCTCCTAATCCCAGGTTTCAGACTCGTAATCTACTTAACCACCGAGTTCAACATTCCAGAGACGTCGTGCACAATTAAAAAAGGAACAAAGGGATCTTAAACAAGGAACATTAAACGTTCAAATCGTTATACATCTTTGACTGGAGTTCTCACATGTTTGTCACAAAGATTACATAATCATTTGTTAATTCTATTAAACCCAGATCATTTTCTCAACCACACTGTGTTAAAGAAAGGAGAACCAGTTCAAGATTGTCATTTCATAACAACTTTAAACTTAAAAATCTCTTCTTACCATCTAATTTTTTCTATATACATTTTTGAAACCTGATAAATTGCATTATAATATTAACTTTAAATATTAAACTGTCTTCATTCTGTATATAATATGAGAGTCACATGTTTGTTTCACTCATAGGTTATAAAGTGCTACTTCGGAGCTATAAATTTGTACCAATAACTTGAATTTCTGCTGCAACAGCATGCAACAAAACCAGCTGAAATGACGAACACTCAGAGGCTCCATATAAACAGTTTTTTAATGTCTGATGCAGCTTAATAAATGCCTCAAAAGGCAAGTTCGCACACACACGGGTGAAATCCAGTCCAAGCAGGGGCAGGGTTAAACCAGTCCCTCATGTCCTCATCCCCAGAACTGTGCTGCTTCCATGCTACTCTTGATGTTGCTCAGGTTTTCTCTCCTCTCTTTAGTCACCAGGTTGGCTTCTCCTTTTTGTAGACGTCTCCTCTGTGCAGCCTTCTGCTGCTTAGTGAGCTGTCGCTTCACTTTCTGTCTGATCACCGACTGTAGAAAAAATTTTCAACTTAGTGTGATGTACCACAGAGTGTTTTTTTTTTTTTGACTGTTTGACTGATAATACTATTTATCTAGTGCAGGGGTGTCCAAATCCAGTCCTGGAGGGCCAGGGACCAGCACAGTTTGAAATTCACCAACACCTAAACACACCCACTGAACCTAGTAATTAATAGATTTAACTAATCAGCTGTGTTTGAGAATAAGCACCAAACTCTGTTGGACACTGGCCCTCCAGGACTGGATTTGGACACCCCTGATCTAGTGTGTTATGTTATTGTTTTGGAAATGTTATATATATTTTTTAAACTGCCAGCTTTACTCACTGGAGGAATTGTGGACTGGCTGGTGACGCTTCCGATGGACATTTCACTGGTTGTTCTTTGTCTGTGCTCATTCACATGAAGTAAGCTGTCTTGATCTCTGTGAAAGTCAGAGCAAGTAAAGAGGCTCAGCTAGTGTGTGCCACAAGAGATTAAACAGCGATCCACGATATAACTTGTTTAACCATATTCACCAATATTACCTGAAAGGCTTGAACTCTTTGTTGAACGCTGAAAGATCGACCAATTCTGGGCATTCGTCCTCATTCTCCTCGTTGCTCTCCAACCTATTGGAACTGTCCAGGACTAAATTATTACCACTCGCGGGACAGGTCTCCTTTTCAGTGCTAGTTTCTCCATGATCATCTTCCTCGGTCCTTTTCTCATCTGAAGAGGCCTCGTTCCCAATCTTCATGCCCTCGAGTTCCAGAATAGCATGTTTGTACTCCTCCATGTCGATCGGCTCCTCGCAAACAGGCTCTAGAGCTTCGGGAGCATCATCGTCCTCCTCTCCGCTGAGGTTCTCTTCACCCTCGGGGCCGGTTGGGTGGAGAAGCTGGTCGTCCTGCTGCAGCTCTTTGGTGTAACCGCTGGCCGAGATCTCCACATCGAGAGAGCAGGCTTTTCTGAATGTAAAGAAAATTGCATACAGGTAAATTGTATGTGACTATATTCATTTTATTTCTTAACACGCAATGGGGAAAATGATTACCTGATATCTTTGAACGTCGGGTACAGTTCGCTTTCATAGTTGTACCGTTTAATGAAGAAATCTCGGACACACTTGACATCTCGGTCAAAATACCTGTGGAGAGAATTCAATAGGATTAGATGCAGTTTTGTGATATTTCATTTACAGCTTGAAAATAAATTGAAAAATACAAGGGGTGTTCAAGTCAAACCGGGACCATGATGAAATTTCTCTAGAATGATTGAATCGATGGACATTTACAGAGGAATTCAAGGACAGTACGGTGATGAGATGCAGAAGAACATTTGAACTGTACAAATGCCTTAAAGAAGGCTATACATCCATGCATGACAATCCCGGTTGAGGTGGCTCAAAGCCCACAGCAGTCATTTCCATGAACGTTCAGCACGTAAAATGTCTGATCCTTGAAAATCGGTTTGCGGAAGAGAAAACAAAGACATCTGTCTTTGGGACCTGTACAATCATTCACGAATGCCGCTTGCAAATTACATGAACTGCTGGGAGTTACTGCCCTGTACAGTCCTGATCTGGCTTCAAGCCACTTCCACATGTTTGAGCCATTAAAGGAGATCCTGGCAGGTTAGCGTCTCAGTCTTGAAGTAGGCAGTCTGATCATGGCACTGGCTTACTAAGAAAACACTGGGATATATTGGTGTAGCAGGGGATTATACAGAGAAGTAAAGGTAGGTTTTTTTTCCCATAACTGTGTTCAGTGCAATCAAAAGTCCCAGTTTGATTTGAACGCCTTATACATCGATTCACTTAAAAAATAATAATAATAAAATTTAAAAAATCACCATTCTGCATTTGGATGAGAAGTGGACACCATTTGCGGAAAATCGATCATTGTTACGTGATCGTTGTCGTCGAGCATCAGATTGAACTCGTTGAAATCTCCATGAATAAGTCCGTGATTGGCCAGTTTGACTATCAGCTCCATGATTTCGCTGTACAACGAAGCCGGGTCTTGAATCTCACGCACCTGACACCTAGCACACACACACATGAGAGAGCAAGAGATAGAGAGAGAGGAATCATTTATCCAAATGTACAATCAAACCCAGTGCTATTTATTGATTGTCCTTCTCAACCAGAAAAATTATATTAAACAATTCAATCAGGGGTCTCTGAGCTGGGAAATTAAGTTTCTAAAAACAGAAACTCTGACAGGATTTAAATCAAATCCTGCTGTAAATCAAATCCCAGGATTAGACGAATGCTCTCATTCTAACGTGTTATTTGTATTATGTTTCTTTCATAACTCATTCACAGAGACGTGCATCGGGCCATTAAACATGACTGTAAATGTTTACGAGGTATTACATAGTCATGTTTTAATCAATTAATTAACAGTGCTAAATAACTGTTAAATAAGTGTACAATAATAAACACACGAGTGTTTGTGACATCAGCTACTTTGTCACTGATTCATTTCCTTTAACAGCACACTGTACTGTGTTTGTACTTTTATAGGTTATCGAGTACGAGAATAAGACGCATGAATATTTGCACTAAATTAACCTGTACATTTTTAGTTACATCATGATACAATATTGAAGCTTCATAGAAATGTTTAAGACAGGTTGTGTCAGTTAATATTGCACTCACATGGAACAGAAAACTGTATATATATAAATTTTTATTTTTACATAAATAATTAACTCACAGGGGATAGCCATTGATGAGCTCCATAACGACTGCGTGTCTGTTATAGTCCACTGGTTTTGGAACTGGAAAGCCCCGGTCATAAAGGGCCTGTAAAATAAATACATTTTTCATGGTGCATTAGATGTGTATCTTGTATATACCAAAATCTAATAAAAAGAGATATAACTATTTATAAAATAGCAACTTTTATTCTAGTCTAAATCACATTAGTTCATAATCTCCCAGTCTTGTTTAGATAGATAGATAGATAGTAGATAGTAGTATTTCTTCCTGGATAGCTATTATTAATGCACATGAGAATTCTATTTGTGCACAGATTCAAGCAAGGAAGCCTACTGTCACTATACACCACTACACTTACCCAGACCCTGCTCTCTAATATCTCTATCTTCAAGAGATACAGTACTCATTTCTTTAGATTATATTAAATTAAATAATGTTGATTGAATTAAAGAAATTGGAAGAAATTTTACTGCCATAGACTGCAAAGTGCCTAAAGATAGACTTGCCCCTCTTGTCTGTTCCAATCACTCAGCATTCCGCCAAAAACCTGCTCAAAATAAGCACTAGGGGAAAAAAATGGAGTCCTAAAGGAGACCTGGAGAACTATTCTTTAGATAAGGCTACATTTAAAATTACAATAAAGTCTGGCTCTTTGGAAACAAAATATGAAGAAATGACGAGGGAGTCTCCACACTACTTTACGTTTTGCACAGAGACTCAAATCACATTATAATCAATGAACGGGTTTAAGAAATATAAGCACGAGAATTACTTTCATGTAGGCATATTCCTTCATGGCGGAGAGTCGGGACAGGTAGAGCCAGGATATCTTGTGTCTGTGTTTATGGTAATCTCGTTTATTCTTCAGGTTCCGGAAAGATGTTCTCCCAAGCCTGTGGAGCTTCAGGGCGAACTGGTCTCCTTCTTCATTAGCTACGATGTAAATATCTAGAATATAAGAGGAAAGAAACCTTGCTTATCATCATCATAATCATTATTACCATCATCATTCTCAACAAGTTAATTTGTTCTCTTTGGACATGATTTTAGCAGTAAATGATGAGACAGTCCTCCCCACCATACTGACATCTGGTGGTGATAAAGTCAAAGTTATTCAAGCTACAAGTAGAAATCACAAAAACCGTTTTTCACAACAACAAAAAAAATGCATTTAAAAATTCTGAAATTTGAATTCCGTTATAAATATAAAAACATCTCTCTTTATTAAAAGCACACATTCTGACAGGAAAAAAAAACACTTATTATATATGAGTAATACTCATTGTTTATGATGGCCAGAGTCTGGGCCTTAAAAACTTGAAAAAAATTATTTTAATTGCGTTAATTATGTCCAGTATAAAACAAGAACTAAAAAAATTAATCAAGTGTTATGAGATGATGTGCATACTTATTACAGTAAAGTGGATCGCTACATGTGTATAATCCAAAAATGTTATGTAAATGATGACATCTCCCCAAACCGCTGGAATCTTAGACCAACCATTTATTTTCCATCCCATCTGCAGTAAATTACATAGTAACCCTCAAACATACAGAGCAGGTCTTATTCCCGGACTAGAACTGTGTCGAACCTGCGGCATAGAACGAAAACCAACAACAGGAATGCTGACCTGACTCTTTCCCGACTCCCATCTGGTTTCCTACAGACAAAATGACGTTTCGAGATGACAGCGCCTTCAGAGCCAGATAATCATATCCGCCATAGTTCAGGCGATATCCCTGCACAGCTGGAGAAACAAAACAAAAAAACAGAACAAATAGACAGTGGGTTAAACACGATTCGTCATGAGACGAAAACTCAGGAATAAAGAGAACGACAGATAACGAGAACAGACAGGTTGATCTTTACTTTTGGAGCGCTCGTAGGCCAGCAGTTTGTGTTTGACCAGCTCTCGAAGAACTTTATTGCACCCTCCATGTCTCAGACTTGCAATCGATGCGATTAAGCTGACTGGTACAATCTCATGATTCTTCATTCCCATTTCCACCTGGACAGAGATGCAAAAACATTTAGAGATTATGACTATTAAAAAGTTTCAATGTCAGGAAGAATATCATATCATATCACATCACATCACATCACAACACAACACAACACAACACAACACAACACAACACAACATGGCAAATGTGGTCAGGTTCCCAACCCCTGGTCCTGGACATGTGAGTGTTTTCCCTGCTTCAACTTTAGAAAGCCTAAGCAAGTAGTCATCCAACCTGCTTAAGGAGAACTTTATCATTAGCTTTATCGTTCCTGACATGTTACAGATGACATGTTGCGATCTCCACGCATCCATACACAACCTAACCAAGTCTCATTAACGTCTCAAAACATACTCACGGCCGTCAGCACCCGGAAATCATCCCGAGACAGATATCTCAGCACGACCACGTTTAATTTACCCATAGTGTACACATGGAAAGCGAGTCGCTCTGGTTTACGGAAAACGAAACGACTACTTTTATTTGTGTCCGCGAGATTTGCGCACGAGACACATGCAGGACCCGGAAGAAATAAACAACGCGTTAACTTCCGCGTTGAGTTCGGAGCAAAACTAGCGTTTCTAGCGTTTTGCTGCCCCCTAGTGGGCGGGAAGACTATGTGATGATAAAAAACTTTTTCTTAATTAAAAAATAATTTTGATTGATCTTTGGAATTATATATATATATATATATATATATATATATATATTTTTTTTTTTTTTTTTTTTT